>OZ024886.1:0-30680 GCA_964017185.1 Rugalucina vietnamica | reverse complement strand
AAAATTTTCCAAAACAACAAACCACTAAAAACAATCTTACAATTATTACAGAAAATAAAAATTTTTCCAAAGGTGCTTCAAACCTTTATTCTTTATAAACTACTGTAATTCATAACTTCTAAAAATAATAAAAATTCTTTATCACAAGAAAGATCTATATAAGATAACCTTACATTGACAATGTAAAATGATAACTTTTCACCACTTCCTCCTATAAACAAAATAACAAAACTGAATCTGCTCATTACATCACCTAATAATAGATAATAACTTTATTTGTATCTCTAATTTACCAACTATGAAAAATTCTTCCGAACAACAACTTTGTATCTCAAGATTAAAAATCTCATATTTTAATTAAAATATCGGAAAACTTTATTTCTAGCTCATAACCACTATCGAGTATTATTTTACTTATAAAATATAAACTTTAAACATAAAAACAATCAAAAACCTATCAATTCAGAACAAATAACACCCAACTGAAAATAAAACATCTATAATAGCAACCTAATTATTACCAAAACTCTATAGAATCTAAAAATCATCATGAAATAATATTCCTCCTAAACCTTTAAACCCACCAAAACCTAACCGCATGACCACTGTATTCCACAATCTATTAACTCATCACCCCATTTCTACACTTTATATAATCCTATAAATAGCACTCACATATATCTATATATAAATACACATTCATATTAATTCACTAAAAACAAAAACATAACCATAAAAAATAATATAGATAACCAAACTCCCCAACCATAAGTTCCACGCCATGTGTATAAAAATTTATCTCTTATTCTTACTAAATAATCAAACAATCTTAACCCCCCTAAAACTCTCTCATTCCAACCTAAATCAATAACTTTATATACTCCTAATCTCCCCCTTAAAAAAGAATATCTTAAAAAACTAATTCTATTAGACATAAAAAATATTGAAGAAACAAAAGAAATAATAAAATTATTTATGATCAATTTTTTATGGTAAATCTTTATTTTCAATAACATCCATAAGAAAACCAAAAACACCCCCCTAACAATAACTAAATTTACAAAATTTTTCAAACCAAATTCAAGCAAAAACAAATCACTAAAATCAAAAACTCTACTTTGTAAAAATCACCCTCCACAAGTAGATGCTAACCCAAGCATAACTAAAGGAACAATCTCAAAGATACTAACTCTATCATTACCTAAGTTAACAGCTACCATAATCTCACCCCCTAAAACTCTTCCAAAAATTAAACGCCCCATATAAATCGCTCTTATCATCAATCTAAAAAAAACTACAAACCTAAGATATATTCTCATCCCCCCCCTCAAAAACCCTTCAATAATTAAATCCTTTGAATAATACCCTCCTAAAAAAGGTAAACCCATCAATGCTATTCCAGACAATAAAATACAACCCCCCACCAAAGGTATTTTTACTCAGAGTCCTCTAATTATCCGAAAATCCTGTCAATCATTCTGCCCATGAATTACACAACCAACCCCAACAAACAACAGAGCTTTAAATAGGGCGTGACTCAATAAATGAAAAAAAGCCAAAGAAAAATACCCCAATCTTAATGAAAACATCATCACACCCAGCTGTCTTAAAGTAGACAAAGCCACAACTTTTTTTATATCTATTTCAAAACAAGCCCCAACCCCAGCTATAAACATAGTAAATACTGAAACAATAATCAATCAACAACCCCCTCCTCTTCTTCTGACAGTAACATTAGGAACAACCCGAATCAATAAATAAACCCCTGCAGTAACTAAAGTAGAAGAATGAACCAAAGCAGAAACAGGAGTAGGAGCACTTATAGCAGCTGGTAACCAATAAGAAAAAGGAAATTGAGCACTCTTTGTACAAGATAGTACTACTAAAAACAATACCATAAATATTATAACTTCGACCTTTTCTCAACCCCAAAAAGACCAATGACCACAAGTTCTTAAAATTGACAGCCCTAACAACAACAACCTATCCCCAACACGATTTATAAAAGCAGTAACCATTCCTGCTCCCAAAGACTTCCTATTTTGATAATAAATAACCAACAAAAACGAAATTAGTCCTAACCCATCTCACCCTAAAATAATACCAATCATTCTGGGAACAAAAATGAGAAAATTCATCGAAATAACAAACAGCATCACTAACCAAATAAATCGAGATAAAAATAACTCACCTATCATGTAAGACGTAGAGAACAACATAATTATAAAAGAAATAAATAAAACAACTAAAGAAAACAATATACTAAAACTATCTATAACTCAAATAAAATTTATATTTATTACCCCCCTCAACATAAATCATTCAATAATTAAACTCCCTTCAACCTTTAATAAATCACTCACATAGCAATGCAACACTAATACAAAAAAACAACCTCTCCCCGCAAACATACTACTACGACAAAACAAACCCAAACTTTTAATACCTTTCAGGTAACACTCCAGCCTTTGGCAACTCTGATTTTGCAAATCAGCGTTATTAGTTAACTATAAAGTGCATAATCATTCAAATCAACAATATTATTAAAAATCATACTCTCCTATTCGCAACCACCACCTGAACAATCTAATCAAAACAATTATAAACCAAAACCAAACCACCAATAACACCCAATTTATAGGACTAAAATGAGGAATAATTTATCCACCAATTATTAATATAAGCACCAATAGAATAAATCTATAATCCTTAGACGCAAACTAAAACTTTTAATTAAAGTATAGCACTTCTTTTATACCCTATACACCTATCATAGGTATACTACGAAACATTCCTCTAAGACCAAAACTTAACGTGCACCACCAACACTTACCTAAAACATAAGCTCTATTTTATAATCATAACACCCACCCCCAAAAAAACCAAAACAATTGGCAATAAATACTTTCAAGTCAACATTATTAACAAATCATACCGAAAACGAGGAAGACCACCCCGACAAAGAACAACAAAACTTCTAACAATCAACACAAAAAAAATTTCTCCCACCACCCCACCAATAGAACCTCCACCAAAATAAATAACCACCGTTAGAACCCTTATAAACAAAATTATTCTATACTCAGCAATAAAGATTATAGCAAATCCAACCCCCCCATATTCAACATTAAAACCAGAAACTAGCTCAGATTCCCCCTCTACAAAATCAAAAGGAGCACGATTAGTTTCTGCCAACAACCTAAGAATTCACATAATAAATATGGGTATAAAAACAAAAATTCCTCAAAACCCCACCTTACAGAACCCAAGTATATTAAACCTAGTTACAGAAATAATTCTCACTAAAATAATTATAACCATCACTACCTCGTAAGAAATAAATTGAGCTACAGCTCGCACACAACCTAAATAAGCATACTTTGAATTTGAAGATCAACCAACCCCAATCACCCCATAAACACCCGCAGAAGAAATACAAACAAAAAAAAGAAACCCCCACAAATAATAAACCGTCCTAAAAAACACAGGATATAAAACTCAAATCCCAACACACAAAATTAATATCAAAACAGGCCCTACAATAAAAATAAATTTATTAGAGTTATCAGGCAACATAAATTCCTTCAAAAACAACTTCATAGCATCAGCAATAGGCTGAGGAACTCCTTTATATCCAACCTTATTAGGACCTAATCGCAACTGAAAATAACCTAAAAGTTTTCGCTCTAACAAAGTAAAAAAAGCCACTCTTCCCATTACTAATAAAAAAGTAACAACACAAGAAACAGACCCACTAATCACTATTCCCAAAACCGCCACCAATCTTACAACTATTACAAGAAATGAACAAACAACATCACATAATGACCCATTAATCACTACAGCAAAATATAAACGACAAAGCTAATCAAAAGCTCATAAATAAGGCTACAACTCATCACCTCTACGGACGTATCGCATACTTACACTTATCTTAATATACATTTTCTTTTACACCTAATACCTTACAACTTTAAATTCCTTTCGTACAAAAATAGCATCACTTACAGTAAAGATAGAAACCGACCTAGCTTACGCCGGCCTGAACTCAGATCACGTAGAATATTAATGGTCGAACAGACCCACCCTCTTAAGCTGCTACACCTAAAGGAAATTCTAGTCCAACATCGAGGTCGCAAACTCACTTATAGATTCCCTCTCACCAAGTGAATAACGCTGTTATCCCTAGAGTAATTCCCCTTTTTCACCATATAGTGGATCATAAATCTAAGTACTCCATAAACCGTGCTCTCCCAGCCAAATAAAAAATCTTAGCAAAAACCTCGATCAATAATAAAATTTCATAGGGTCTTCTCGTCCCTCACCTTATTAAGGCTTTTTCACCTTAAAATAAAATTAACATAATTTAAAAAAGACAAAAATCAACATGTCAACCCCTTCATACCCGTTCTCAATTAAAAAACTACTGATTACGCTACCTTAGTACAAATATGAACTGCAGCTGTTAAATAATATCACCGAGCAGGGCCTACTTTTTATTAATACCCCTAATCAAAAAGAAATGTTTTTGGTAAACATACAGTAAATTTATTTGCCGAGTTCCTTTTTAAAACCTTCATATCAAAATACATTATTTACCAATACTACATCCACATAAATAATAAATTAAACTTCCTCTTTAACAATAATAATTTTATACTAATAAAAACCCTTTATTTAAGAAATAATCATAAAATAAAATTAAAAAAACTTACTATCCACAACATTAATTCACCAACATAAACCTACTTAAAGTCCATTCCACATATTAACAATTAATCCTACGACCCTAGAGATTACCCCCAAGATACCATTATTATTCTTAACACTGCACTAAATACATTTTTTTTCGAACCAGATATAGTGTCAAATGAAAAGCATATCACTACAATTATTACTTTCATCTTAATTTTGCTACATTAATCTAATAATAATAATAAATCTTGACACTTCAGGACAAAAAATACTCCTAACCCTCTATAAACCATAATTCAAAAAGTAAAAAAATTAACTAATCATTTATTTAAACCCTTCTCACATCCTCTTAAAAAAACTAATCTTTATTCTTAAACAATATTAATACCTCTTTTATAATTTTTTCTAACAAATATAAATTCAATCAAAAATTATGTTGAAAGAATAATTCTTCTTCATATTTTACCACATCAAAGTAAACCAATTTTTCTGGCACAACATAACACATCTTACAAAACTATTCCTTCCAATCCAAAGCACCTTCATTCCATTCATACCCTAAACCTAAACCAATTAAAAACAAAAAAATCCACACCATAAAAAAAAAAAGCCAAACCCCATTCCTAACTAAAACACAAGGAAATAATAGCACCACCTCTAAATCAAAAACTAAAAAAATAACTGCAACTAAAAAAAAACGCAACGAAAATGAAACCCGTGTAGGACCTATAGGTTCAAACCCACACTCATAACAAGAAGCCTTTTCACGGTCTAAAACAGTCACCTTACCAACCACAAAACTTAAAATAAACAAAATTAAACACAAAAAAAAAACTAAAAAAAAACTTATAATAACCGAAAACATTTTCCCAAGAAAGTACAACTTTATCTTTAGGGCTTAAACCTAACACATTAATAATTATGCTACCTGAAACATACTTTTTAGTTTTATTTCTACCATTTAACTTACCAGTTTTGCTTGCCCAACACTTTTTATTTTTTAAATTATCACACTCTAAGGATAAAAGAGAAAGATCTCTTCCCTTATGAGCCGAAATCATACGCACCCAACCTTCTAACCTGCTCTCATCCTAAAAAATGAAAAAACTCAACAAAAGAGTTCCCACTCGGTGTAAACGAGCTGCACTAAATTATGCTATTTTTCACATAGATTTACCTAATCCTAATCAACTAAAAATAAAAAATATAGATCTCAAATCTGGAAAACTAAAATTCTTAGATCTGTAACTTCCAAGGCCACTATTTTGTTAAACTATCTTCCATAAGTTGACAAATAATTCACAATAACGGTGTAGTAATCCTATACCATCTTAAGTTTACAAAACTAAAATTTTTTTTAAACTAACAACCGCACCTTATAAATTTTTAACTCCATTACACTCAACCAACCATCAAATCGATACACACGCTTAATAAATTAAGAGGAACCCATAACAAAAAAGTTATTATTATATAATCAAAACCCAACAACTTTCCACCAAAACCCAACTCACACTCTTCTCCATGTTGAGAATAACCATATAAAATCAAAGAATAAACTCCAACAACAAAAATTATTAACCCTAAAGGAAACATTAACCATAAAGAAAACCCAACTAAAGCTACCATTAAAAAAATCTCCGATAATAAACCCAACCTAGGAGGAAACGATATATTACTAGAACATAATAAGAACCAACAAATAGATATTCTAGGTATGAAAACCAAAAACCCTCTACACAACACTAAAGCACGAGATCTGCACACTCTATATACATAACCAGCTAAACCAAACAACCCTGAAGAACATAAACCATGACCCACTATTATTAATAAACCCCCCAATCACCCCAAACTTATACAACTTACTACACCCCTTAAACACAAAGACATATGACCAACTGATGAATAAGCAATTAATGATTTCACATCAACCTGACGGACACAAATCAACCCTCTCAACAACCCCCCCCATAAACAAAAACAAACCATAAACAAAAACAAACAATTTATTCTGAAGGAAAACCAATAAAACACTATAATCACCCCATAACCACCAAATTTTAACAAGACGCCTGCTAACAACATCGACCCACTAACAGGAGCCTCAACATGCGCTTTTGGCAACCACAAATGCACCAAAAATATTGGAGATTTCACCAAAAAAGGAACTAAAAGCAAGATTATAATAGTGAATCTATTAGACCTTCAATCACAAACATAATAGAAGGAATTTCCACCAACTAAAATACAAATATATAACAAAACCAACATCATAGGCAAAGAAACACATACAGTATACAATAATAAATAAAAAGACGCCTGCAAGCGTTCAGGCTGGTAACCCCACCCTAAAATTAAAAAAATAATTGGAACCAAAGAAGACTCAAAAAAAAAAAAAAATATAAATCACCTAGAAACAATAAAAACTAAAATACAAATAACAACCAAACACAAAACCCTTACCCTAAAAGCTATACTTCGTTTGACCTTTTGATATGAACTACACAAATAACTAACACCACCAACCCACAACCTTATAATAATTAATCAAATCCTAAGACCACTATTCCAAGCTACACCCCTAAAAACTTCCACTCCAATATTTCCAAAAACTATAAAGCCCACAAAAAACATCGAAACACCTAACCCCCACATCCTAAACAAAAATCTGTCTCCAACAATTATTAAAATAAACACTACAAATAAAATTATTCCCAATATAATTATGTTATTAAGTTTATTAACATACCTGTTTCACAGAACCCTAATAACTAAAATTTTTAAATCAGACTTAAAGAACTCCGCCTTTATTTATTGGGTAACAACCACTTATTTTTATTAAATTAAAGCCTGAAAGCTACAGAGCTTGCAATACCAAAACCACATTTTGGGAGTTGAAAACCCACAGTTTACATTAACTTAAAACCCTAATACAACCTAAAACCTTTTAGTCACTCAAGACCACTTTCTAGTAGCCTTACTATGTTACGGCTTATCCCCATTTAATACAGGGGAGTGCCGGGCAATTTGTACGCAATATCTACACAATTCAGCTTGCTATTCTAACACAAACTTACTATTAAGTCCTCTTTCCGTAGGCTTATTCCAGACCCCACACATCCACTTTCTTTAAAAACTGTAACCCATATCACCCCTTATCACAACTTCATGTCGACCTGAATTAAAACCAAATATGCCACTTTTAAGCTGCACATCCCCAACTTAAAAGTAAACCTAGTTACATACGCCCATTTCTATACCCTTTAGGAAAAACTCAACGGCGATGTAAAAACAACGATAAGGTAAGGTATTACGTGGACTATCGGATTAAGCTACAGGTTCCCCTAACTGAGTTTATAAAACCGCCAAATCCTTTAAGTTTTAAACAATTGTCAGTAGTCCCCGTAAATATTCTTAACACTATAATTAATGGGGTATCTAATCCCTGTCATTAATCCTAAGCTTCGTAAAAAATCTCCAACACAAGCTTTCACTTAACTACAATCCATAAAATTACACCTAAGTATGAAATATTTTTACTTATTATTATATGAAATTTACTTTACAAAATCAATTAACTCGCAGAAGAGGTATAACCGCAGGTGCTGGCACCCCATTTCCTTCTACTAAATAATTACCTCCTTAATCTTCTTATCAGAAATTATTCAATTTTTTTAGCTGGGTTGTTCACCAAGTAGTAAGTATTAAACCAACACTTTTCTACCCTACAAACCGCAAAAACTACCATACATAAAAAGAAATACACTGTTAATTTTATACCACGATCAAATATTATTAAACACTCTAAAAGAGATCCAATTCTCCTTCCTCAAACACGAAAAGCTTGTGTGCTAATACACTACTAGAGTAATTTCAAAGAGGATAACCCCATCACTAAGACCTAAACCTAGCACATCACTCATTATGCTTCCTGAAATTAAAGATTAGATAGAATGGTCATCCCTATACACACTTAATAGTAAACAAAACAAATAAGCCTGAATAAAACCCACCGCTAATTCAACAAGAAGCAAACCTACCCCAATAATTAATACCATAAAAAATGTAAAAATAGAGCCCATCCCAAAATAATAATTTAACATAATACCACTCACCGAACCACTTAAAATCTGACCCACAGTCATATTGGCAACCAAACGAAGACTTAAAGTAAACCAACGAAAGAAAATTCTCAACTTCTCCAATCAACATAGAATCATCCCCCCCCCAACCGGCAACCCAGCAAATACCAACTTAGACATTGAAGTATAAAGCTTACCAAAAAATAGGCTAGAAAGAACCAAACCAAATCAAAAACTAAACCCAAAACTCAACCTAAACACTAAATGAGAACTAGAACTAGATACAAAAGGAACTAAGCCAGCAATATTAGACAGTAAAAGCATCATAAAAAGAGATTTCAACATTAATCTTCCCCCTCCTAAAACCCCCAACTTAGAACTCTTCACCATAACAAAAACCAATTTAAACAAAATTCATATATACATAAAAAAACGACTCCCATAATTAAAAAAAATTACCCCAACAAAAATTAAAATAAATATAAAATTACTAAATCAAATCAAAATACCCAAATTTACAACCCCACAAGTTGAAATATCAAAAATAGATATAACATCACTTATAATTTATTAATAAGTTTTTACTAACCGAATTAAATCAGACCTCTTGAATGGAAAACAAAAATACTTTTATACTACTAGTAAATTCTTAAGTGTAAAAAAAATAAAAACTACAAGGATAAGCTACTAAAAATAAGAAATATAAAAGAGTAGAAATCTGACCAATAGAAATAAAAGGAAACTCCACAGGACACATTCCAATCCAAGTTAAAATCAAAAATACCCCTACAAACCCTCAAAATATCATCTGATTAACTGGTTTCATTCTAGAACTTAAACAACCATTACAACCTCTTGACAATAAAGGCAACAATATTAAACCTCCCACAGAAAGAACCAAAGCTAAAACCCCCCCCTCCTTATTGGGAATAGAACGAAGAATAGCGTACGCAAACAAAAAATACCACTCAGGTTGAATATGCACTGGAGTCACTAAAGGATTAGCTTGGTTAAAATTTTCAGATTCTAAAAAAATATCAGGTATCAATAAACAAACAAACAACAAAACACCAAATATTACTCTAAAACCAAAAAGATCCTTCAAAGAATAATAAATATGAAAAGGAACCTTATCCCCCATCCCTTCCAGCCCTAAAGGGTTGTTAGAACCCGAATCATGTAAAAAAATAACATGTACTATCACCAAAACCACCAAAATAAATGGCAACAAAAAATGAAATACATAAAACCGCACTAAGGTAGGATTACTAACAGTATACCCACCCCATAACCAATACAACACATCCTTACCAACATAAGGGATAGCAGTCACCATATTAGTAATTACAGTAGCCCCTCAATAAGACATCTGACCCCAAGGTAAAACATAACCTATAAAAGCAATACCCATTAATACAAATAGCATCAAAACCCCCCTCCCCCAAACATGCACCATTCGATAAGAACCATAATAAATTCCTCGACCCACATGACAATAAACACAAACAAAAAAGAAAGAAGCACCATTGGCATGAATCCCACGAAGCAGCCAGCCTCCATTTACATCCCGCACAATATGAACCACAGAACTAAAAGCAACATCAAGACCGGGAGAATAGTGTATAGCTAAAAAAATACCCCTAACAAGCTGAATACCTAAACATAACCCTAATAAAGAACCAAAATTCCACCAAATGGACAAATTCACACTAACAGGAAGATCATAAATAACACCCCTTACAGGTTTTAAAAATCTATCAACTTTTCGAAAAGAAATTTTCATACATAATCAAAATTATTTTTTTCTAAAACGTACCAATGGCCCATCACACCATTTACATAAACTCACAACAGAAATTATTCTCAACAACAAAACCAACCTTAATCAAACTAAAATAACCCCCCATCCCATATCATCATAAATTCCTAACCCTTCATAAATTTCTCCCTTAACTATCTCATTACTAATCATCCTAAAACCACCAAAATCAACTCCCCCCGCTAAACCCACACCCAAAGGAAATAAACCAACTAAAGACACTGAACGAAAAACAGGATTAGGAGCCAAACTTACTACCATACAAAACATTACCAACAATGCCCCAACATATACAAAAAATATTAAATAACCAACATATCTAGATCATTCAACCCCTACTCAAAAAGCAACAACTACCGAATATAAGATAAACCAAAAACCAACTCCAATAGGGTGCTCAGAAAAAATAATCAACCCTAAAACAAATAATACTGCCATCATTACTAATCCAATAACTAATCAAACCACATCTTAAGTGAATCGAACACTCTTTCAACTGCTTTCAAAGCAACCTCTAACCATCAGATGTTCTAAACCATATTTTATACTAAATCCAATTAATTAACACCAACAATTAAACAACTGAACCTTTTCCAACAAAAATACTAGCTCAATGGGGACGTTTTGAAGGCCGACCTTTAAAAAACCAATCCATATTAGCTACTCAACGTTCAAAAGCAGAATTCCTAATAACCTCAACAACGATTGGCATAAAAGAATGGTTAACCCCACACAACTCAGAACACTGTCCATAAAAAACCCCATAACGATTAGGCTCAAGCAAAACAACATTATGTTTACCAGGAACTGCATCCATTTTAATTCCCAAAGCAGGCACAGCTCAACTATGAATAACATCAGCACTAGAAACCCCTAATAAAATTCTATTTAAGGGTAAAACCAACCGATGATCAACCTCTAATAATCGAAATTCACCTATATTCAACTCCCGTTCATCAACTATAAAAGAATCAAACTCAAACCTGTAGGGAGTCAACTTCTTTGTTTCTCTAGGAGCACGCCAAGAATGATCTAAATTACCTCACCGAAAACGAACCACCTTTTTTGGTTTTCCAACACGAACTCCTTCCCTATTTTTATTTCAAATAGCCATCTTCTGATAACCTCGATTATGATCTATCCTCGTAGTAAAAAAACTAACTACATATCGATACTTCCAATACCACTGGTGCCCAACAACTTTAACAATTAACCTAACAGGACTACCACGTTCCATTTTAAACAAATTTCGCAAAGAAGGATAAGAAAGAATAGATAACCAAATAGCTGGAAAAAAAGTCCACCAAAACTCCACCTTCTCGTGTTTTTTAATTAACTTATTCCAATACCTAACTAGATAAAAAGAAACCAAAAAAACCCTAATTCCCCTACTTAACCCCACCATAGTTATTAACGTTAAATCATGGTACCAAATCAACTTCTCAGTTATCTGCGTCCCAGGATCCTGAAATCCCAACTGACTCCAATATCTCAATAACTTAAATACGACCTAAATTCTTATACCGGCACCAATTAACCCCTAATAACACAGAACACTCACTAACACTAATAAAATCAACCCTCCCCCCACAACAAAAAAAAAACCAAAAATCCTGCTTTTCAACCCCTTATACATATCTCTTCTTCATCAAACTTGAGATAGAAAAACACACCAAGAAACAACAACACAAGAATAATAATATAATCTCAACAAAGACCCCAATACTAGTATTATTAAAACTAAATAAAAATCTGGCAATAACCCTAAAAATACAGACCATTTTATAGCAAACCCAATAGTCGGAGGCATACCAGCCAACCTAATTAAACACATCCTAACAAAACTCAATCCATTAATATTTAAAAGTCCAAAAACTTTTCCCAAACTCTCAAATCTAACTAAATCTAAATGGTTCAACAACAAGAAAAAAGAAAAAACCATTATAGAATAAATTAAAAAATAACAAAATCCGCAAATAGGATTAAATAAAGCACCAACAATAATCCATCCCGTATGACCAATAGAAGAATAACCTATGATAATACGTAATTGAGTTTGAAAAACCCCCCCTAACCCCCCAATCAACCTCCCTAAACCACCAAAAAAAACAATAACCCCAACTAAAAAGCCACTTACAATCCTCCTCAAAATAACTAAAGGCACCACCTTTTGTCAAATCCTCAAAACCCCACACCCAAATCAGCTCAAACCCGATATAACTCTAGGAATTCAAAAATGAAAAGGCACAACCCCCATTTTTAACAACAAACCAACACATAAAAATACACAAAATAATCTTTCATCTCCTACAACAATAAAAAAAAAACCAAACTCATAGCATATTAAAATACTTCCTAATAATAAAAACAAAGAACCAATTGACTGAACAATAAAATATTTAATAACGGCCTCCACTTCCCTCATTAGTCCAACCCCACAAAAAAAAGGAATTACTGCAAATAAATTTACCTCCAAACCGAACCATACTCCTACTCAATCTCTTCTAGAAATCCTTAAAAACCTACCCCCCAAAAAAAAAATCAAAAACAAATAAAATCTAACCCCCAATTTTTTAATATAAATAAAGAAATAGACAGAGTCGAACTGCCTGAGTGCTGGATTAGAAGTCCTCACTCGATCACCCCCTTTCTTAACATTACTTTGCTTCCTAACATAACCCCACACAACAAACTAAAATAAATAAAAATTTACACCAACAAAACGCCAGTATTAAAAAAAGTAATGAAACCAAAATGACAAAAAGAGGCAAAATAACCACCTCATGCATGTAATCAACATACACCTAAAACACCGAATTCACAATTTCATAAAAATCACAAAACCCATCATAATAAACAATACCAATCCACATATAATGTTCACAATAATGAACCCGGTTACATAAAACCACATTGCCTGAATATAGGAAAAAAACTACCAATACAACAGTTAAAAATAAATCGATTTTCCTCTACACAACTATAAACAAAAATTTTAATAACAGCCAAAAAAATTAATAAACTCACAAAATTCCACCTTAATCTTATAATTTTGCAAAGAGGAGACCCTGTTTCCAAATCACGGCTATTATTATCAACATCATTTAAATCGTCCCCACTTTCAGAACTTAACAAACTCTTACTTCTTACTTCTCTTTCTTGAAAACCCAATCCAAAAACTACTATCATTACTTACGCTTAATGTTTTATCCAAAATATTAAATCTTCCCCGCTTAAAAACGTTGATCCATTATAATAATAGTTAGCAATAGCAGTATTTTCAACTTCATTTTCATCAGACCCAAATAAAACTACCCTCAACTTCATTAACTCTAATTCCCTAATATTCAAATCCACGATATTATTAAAATGTTGAACTACATTATCAAGTCCAATCAAATTTCCTGGCCAATAACCCATCCTATCATCCATATAGTGTAATCTACCCATAGAGTTGTCCTTACCTCTACCAGACGGTATAAAATCAATCATATCCTTAACTTTTTTCACTCCCCTAAAGATAACATCTTTTTCCAACCCACCAAAATCAAGCGAACCTCCAAAAACATTAGAAACCACTCCCCCTCCTCGTAGCCTTAAAAAAACTATCATCACCACTTATTATTATTAAATATTCAAAATTAAATCTACAAAAGTCTAAAAAATTTATATATAAATAAATGAGATTTCCTGATCATCACTTGAACAAAAATCAAATAATATTTTCATAAACAACCCAAAAATATGAATTAAAAACAAGTTAAAAAGAATCTAAAAACTGGCAAAAAACGACCCTAAAATAAATTATAAACTGTAATCACTTATAACCAATACTATTAACAATAAAGCAACTGAAATAAATAAATACCCCAAATAGGACCTCAGCCTCCAACATCCACATAAATACTTAAAACCCATCAACATCCCTCTCAATATAGATTCTGAAACTTTATGGAAATAAACTACTAACGAATTATTATAATTAACAAACCCAACAAACCTATCAAAACGTACCCCAAGCTCAAAATATGCTCTTTATTCAATAACATAAAACTAGTAAAAACCTTTCTCCAAAGAATTTCATTAAAACAAGTAAACCAAATCTTCAGTGTCTTTATATAGTAATAATAAAATAAAAAATCAAACCGCCTTAGTGTTGGACAGTAAACCCTTACTTGATATTCTTCACCAATACATTCCTATAATTGCTTTGTCTCCTTAAATCATAACTCACCAAAACCTAATTAAAATTATTTAATTTTTAAGAAAAATTTATCCTTTTTGTAACTTTAATAATAACTCATTATCTTCACATATCGATGCCACCTTACACAATAAACTAAAATAAATAAGAAAATTCACACTACATCAACAAAATGCCAATATCAAGAAGAACTAGTAAAACCAAAATGATGAGAAGGAGCAAAATGATTCCGTCACATGCGCAATCAGCACACACCTAAAAACACCGTACCTACAATCACATGAAGACCATGAAAACCTGTCATAATAAAAAACACTGACCCATACACAGTATCCGCAATAGTAAATCTAGTTGCATAAAATTCCATCGCCTGAATATAAGTAAAAAAAACTCCCAATACAACAGTTAAAAATAAACCAACCATAGCCTGTTCTCGATCACCAGAAGATAAACACCGCTGCGACCAAGTAACAGTAAAACCAGAACCAACAAGAATAACAGTATTCAAAAGAGGAACTCCATAAGGATAAAGAGGAACAATCCCCTCAGGAGGCCATATATGTCCCATTACTTTAGAATAATAAATATAGCTCCAAAAAAAAGTAAAAAAAAAAAAAACCTCAGACATAATAAAACACAAGATACCCACTCGAAGTCCCCGATAAACTAAAGAAGTATGACGACCCAAAAAAGTAGCCTCCACCACCACATCTCACCATCATCCAACTATGGTCCAAATTAATAAACCAACACCAACAATTATAACTAAAACCCCTTTTCCATGAAACCAATTTACCATACCGACAACCCTTGAAAATGCCCCCACAGAAGCGACCAAAGGTCAAGGACTCAACTGAACTATATGATAACCATGACGCGTCATTAATTAATATTTTCTTTTATTAAAAACCAGCTATTATAACCATTAATATCTTTGGTACCACACCCCAACATTTTTATAAACTAAACCAGATTAACTTACAACCCCTTTATCAAGAATTTTTCTATTAACAAACCAATCAATCACTTAATTAACTACATAATAAAATACTTCTGACCGACCTTCTTAAATAACTAAACCCTTTCCACCCTTTTAGTAACACAACAATATTATTAAACCACCACCCACAAAAATAAATTTACTTCCCGATTAATTTGAATTATCCAAAAGAAACTAAACGTCACTTTCACTTGTGATTAGTAAGCTGATAATAAACCATAATCAGAAACCACTTAAGACCTCACCTTTATATTAAGATCATAGTGAACACACCATCATACCTCTACTTATATCTAACTCTCACAACAAGACACATCAAACAATAACCACTAACACCATATACCATTACAACATTACAGTGTTTTTTTAAATTTTATTAATACTTCCCTACAAAGTAATTGATTAATCTTTTTATAAACCATAAAACCTAGATAAAATTAAACAACGCTTTTTAATATTAACAACTTAATAATAAATATAATTAACAAATCACTGTAAGACTAATTTTTCTACGAAAACTAAACCGTAATAACACTACTCCTTTATGGCACCGTGTGATTATAACCTATACTGGCAGCCATCAGTACTACTAATTCCTTGCTCAACCCTAAACTTTATTAAACTTTTCCCCAACAAAAAATCAATCCATTTTAAATAAACCACAATAATTCTAAGAAAAAACTAAAAGTCTCTTTCACTTATAATTAATAACCTAATAATAAACCATAATCAAAACCACTTAAGACCTCACCTTTATATTAAGATTATAATGAACACACCATCATACCTCTACTTATATTTAACTCTCACAACAAGACACATCAAACAATAACCACTAACACCAATACCATTCAACATTACAGTATTTCTTTAAATTTTATTAATACTTCCATACAAAGTAATTGATTAATCTTTTTATAAACCATAAAACCTAGATAAAATTAAACAACGCTTTTTAATATTAGCAACTTAATAATAAATTATAATTAATAAATCACTGTAAAGCTAATTTTTCTACGAAAACTAAACCAAAATAACACTACTCCTTTATGACACTATATGATTATAACCTATACTGGTAACCATTATTACTGCCAATTCCTTGCTCAACCTTAAGCTTTATTAAGCTTTTTCCCCCACAAAAAGATCAACCCATTTTCAGATAAACCATGATAGTCAGAAGGGAACAAACGTCACTTTCACTCACGATTAGTAGCTTGATAATAAGCCATAATTAAAGACCGCTGTGATCCTAATCTTTCCACTAAAATTAAAATAAAAACTATAACCCTTACTAAAGAAATTAAAGAACCCACTCTTGACAAAACATGCCAAGGAACTATTGTATCTGCATAATCAATATAACGACGAGGCATACCACTCAACCCTAAAAAATGTTGAGGGAAAAAAGTGATATTTACCCCTAAAAATATTCCAAAAAATTGTGATTTTCTTCATAAAGGGTTCATCCCAAGACCTGAAAATAAAGGATATCAATGATGAAAAGCCCCAAATAAAGCGAAAACCGCCCCCATCCTCAACACATAATGAAAATGAGCAACAGTATAATAAGTGTCATGAAGCAAAGTATCTAAAGATGCTCTAGCCAACACCACCCCAGTTAAACCCCCAAAAGTGAATAAACAAATAAAACCAACAGCTCAATAAAAACTCGGCCTATCTTCATAAAAACCACCACAAAGAGTAGCCAACCAACTAAAAACTTTTACACCAGTAGGAACGGCAATAATTATTGTAACGGCCCTAAAATAAGCCTTAGTTGAAACATTCATTCCCGCAGTAAACATATGATGGCCTCATACAATAAATCCCAAAAATCCAATACCCATTATAGCATGCACCATTCCAGCATAGCCAAAAACATTCTGCTTACCTCTCACTCTTGCGACAATATGAGAGATAAGACCAAACCCAGGCAAAATTAAAATATAAACTTCTGGATGACCAAAAAACCAAAACAAATGCTCAAATAAAACAGGATCACCCCCACCAATTGGATCAAAAAACCTAGTATTAAAATGACGATCTAAAAGCAACATTGTCAACGCTCCTGCCAACACAGGAACAGCTAAAATCAACAAAACAGCCGTAACCTTAATAGATCAAGGAAACAAACCCAATCGACCAAGCCTAATCCCATCACTTCGCATATTATAAACAGTGGAATAAAAATTAATAGCACCTAAAATAGAAGAAAGTCCCGCCAAATGAAGAGAAAAAATAGTTATGTCTACAGCAGAACCAGAATGCTGCATAATTCTCCTTAAAGGTGGATACAAAGTTCACCCACACCCTGAGCCTTCTCCCACCACCATAGAAAATAATATTAAAACCAAAGACCAAGGAAGCAATCAAAATCTTAAATTATTTAGTCGAGGAAAGGCTATATCAGGAGCAGTAATTATTAAAGGCACCAATCAGTTTCCAAATCCTCCAATCAGCATTGGCATTACCAAGAAAAAAATTATAATAAAAGCATGAACTGTAACTACTATATTATAAGTCTGACGTCCTATTAAATTTTCACCCGGACGCGCCAACTCTATTCGAATAAGAACCCTCAAACCCGTACCAACAACTCCAGCTCAAACCCCAAAAATGAGATACAACCTACCAATATCTTTGTGGTTACACCTCGATAGTCAACGTTGACTTATATTAAGATATATATATATATATATATATATATTCACCAATAGACACTCAATAATCCATATAACAACATTTTATTATCTTCATAACTACAATTTGATTCTTAATCCTACTCCAACTAAATCTCTTCCTTTTACCCGAACAAAACTAATCAACATTCCCAACCCAACAGCTGCTTCACAAGCACCAACTCCCAAAATTATCAACCTAAAACCAAAAAACTCCTCCAATCTTCTTCTTATAATCCTACCAACAAATAAACTAAACAAAAAAATCTCCAATAGTAGTAAAAGACTTAATAAATGCTGTCGCCTCCCTAAAACACCAAATATAGAGACTAACCCCCCTCATAAAAATAACTTCTCAACCATAATTCCAATCACCTAATTCAAAGCACAGTGACTTGGATAACTTTAAGAAAAAGAGTTATATTATTAAACTCTACTTTTGGGACATGAACCCAATGATCTATCATAATCTATTTTTCTTTATAATATAAATATCACATTTTATAACCAAGCTAATAAATGATTATAAATATAAACTAAATTATAAAACTAAAGATAAGTAATATTCATCAGCTATAAAAACCATTACAATACATATCCTCCTGAACTCAAATTAAATTAAACGAACCAATTTAAACTGTTCGATTCTTTTTAATTCTACAAACAAAAGAATCGTACCTATGATCCAATTTTATCCTCCCCCCTTTTAAATTACTGACACTCTCAAAACTATGTCTAGAAGAAAGAGAATTTTTATTAACTTCAAGTCTACTACTTCCCGCTCAAGTATTACTCCGATTACGAAATCTTAAAAAACTTCAATTCTCATCTCCAAACCTATCAACCTTAATCTTCTCAATTCCCCTAATATTAATATCCACAATATTATTGAAATGTTGAACTCCATCATCAAGTGCAGTCGAATTACCTGGCCCATAAGCTCTCTCCCTATCATCTAAGTCACATAAACTATCAACAGAATCATCCTTACCCCCACCAGACGGTATAGAATCAACCATATCCTTAACTTTCTTCACCCCAATAGAAACAACACCTTTTTTTAACTCGTCAGGATCAGGCGAACCCCCAGAAACATTAAGACCACTCCCCCTCCTCGTAGCCTTAAAAGAACTATCATCACCACTTATTATATTTAAATATTCAAAATCAAATCCACAAAAATCTTCCAAACTTATATATATATAATAAATGAAATTGCCTGACAAGCACTAGAACAAAAATCAGATAACCCTCTCATAAACAGAAATCCAAAAATATGAATTGAAAACAACCTAAAAAAGAATCTAATAATTGGCAAGAAAATAACCCGAAAATAAACTATAGACTGTGATAACCCATAACCAATTTTTCGTGAAAAATAAACAAATAATATAAATATAATAACCCAAATAACATTTCAACCTCCGACACCCACATGAGTACTTAAAGCCCACCAAAAAAATAAATTTATCCCCATCAGCATCCCCCTCAATATAGACTCTGAAACTATATGACAATAAACTACTAATAAAATCATCATAATAAACAAACCCAACAACCCGCCAAACCATACCTCAAGCTTAGAATAAGTTCTTATTCAACAACATGAAACTAGCAAAAAAAAATAAAACTTCCCTCAAAGGATTTTGTTAAAGCGACTAAAACGAACGACCAATATCTTTATACAAAATAACTTCTCAACCATAATACCAATCACCTAATTCAAAACATAGTGACTTGGATAACTTAAAGAAAAAGAGTTATATTATTAAACTCTACTTTTGGGACATGAACCCAATGATCTATCTTAATCTATTTTTCCTTTATAATACAAACATCACATTTCATAACCAAACTAATAAATAACTATAAATCATAAACTAAATTATAAAACTAAAAATAAATAGTATTAATCAGCTATAAAAACCATTACAACATAAATCTTCCTCAACTCAAATCGAATTAAACAAACAAATTTTAACTATTAGATTCTTTTTAATTCTACAAATAAAAGAATCATACCTATGACTCAATTTTTTCCTCCCCCCTTTTAAATTACTGACACTCTCAAAACTATGTCTAGAAGAAAGAGAATTTTTATTAACCTCAAGTCTACTACTTCCCACTCAAATATTCTTCCAATTATGAAATCTTAAAAACTTCAGTTCTCATCTCCAAACCTATCAACCCCAATTATTACCATAATAAATTAGTAAACATGCCCTATTCTACCTAACCCTAATCCACCATAATTAAAGCACTCCCTATCCAAATATAAATCTCTTCAAACCCAATATAAATATTTTTTCTCTCACCCCAATTTGTACCACCCTCTACACCAAACCATATCACTATAATAAAATAGTAAATACGCTGTATCCTTCCCAAACCCAGACATATAAACCTATTCTACCTAACCCTAATCCACCATAATTAAAGCACTCCCTATCCAAATATAAATCTCTTCAAACCCAATATAAATATTTTTTCTCTCACCCCAATTTGTACCACCCTCTACACCAAACCATATCACTATAATAAAATAGTAAATACGCTGTATCCTTCCCAAACCCAGACATATAAACCTATTCTACCTAACCCTAATCCACCATAATTAAAGCACTCCCTATCCAAATATAAATCTCTTCAAACCCAATATAAATATTTTTTCTCTCACCCCAATTTGTACCACCCTCTACACCAAACCATATCACTATAATAAAATAGTAAATACGCTGTATCCTTCCCAAACCCAGACATATAAACCTATTCTACCTAACCCTAATCCACCATAATTAAAGCACTCCCTATCCAAATATAAATCTCTTCAAACCCAATATAAATATTTTTTCTCTCACCCCAATTTGTACCACCCTCTACACCAAACCATATCACTATAATAAAATAGTAAATACGCTGTATCCTTCCCAAACCCAGACATATAAACCTATTCTACCTAACCCTAATCCACCATAATTAAAGCACTCCCTATCCAAATATAAATCTCTTCAAACCCAATATAAATATTTTTTCTCTCACCCCAATTTGTACCACCCTCTACACCAAACCATATCACTATAATAAAATAGTAAATACGCTGTATCCTTCCCAAACCCAGACATATAAACCTATTCTACCTAACCCTAATCCACCATAATTAAAGCACTCCCTATCCAAATATAAATCTCTTCAAACCCAATATAAATATTTTTTCTCTCACCCCAATTTGTACCACCCTCTACACCAAACCATATCACTATAATAAAATAGTAAATACGCTGTATCCTTCCCAAACCCAGACATATAAACCTATTCTACCTAACCCTAATCCACCATAATTAAAGCACTCCCTATCCAAATATAAATCTCTTCAAACCCAATATAAATATTTTTTCTCTCACCCCAATTTGTACCACCCTCTACACCAAACCATATCACTATAATAAAATAGTAAATACGCTGTATCCTTCCCAAACCCAGACATATAAACCTATTCTACCTAACCCTAATCCACCATAATTAAAGCACTCCCTATCCAAATATAAATCTCTTCAAACCCAATATAAATATTTTTTCTCTCACCCCAATTTGTACCACCCTCTACACCAAACCATATCACTATAATAAAATAGTAAATACGCTGTATCCTTCCCAAACCCAGACATATAAACCTATTCTACCTAACCCTAATCCACCATAATTAAAGCACTCCCTATCCAAATATAAATCTCTTCAAACCCAATATAAATATTTTTTCTCTCACCCCAATTTGTACCACCCTCTACACCAAACCATATCACTATAATAAAATAGTAAATACGCTGTATCCTTCCCAAACCCAGACATATAAACCTATTCTACCTAACCCTAATCCACCATAATTAAAGCACTCCCTATCCAAATATAAATCTCTTCAAACCCAATATAAATATTTTTTCTCTCACCCCAATTTGTACCACCCTCTACACCAAACCATATCACTATAATAAAATAGTAAATACGCTGTATCCTTCCCAAACCCAGACATATAAACCTATTCTACCTAACCCTAATCCACCATAATTAAAGCACTCCCTATCCAAATATAAATCTCTTCAAACCCAATATAAATATTTTTTCTCTCACCCCAATTTGTACCACCCTCTACACCAAACCATATCACTATAATAAAATAGTAAATACGCTGTATCCTTCCCAAACCCAGACATATAAACCTATTCTACCTAACCCTAATCCACCATAATTAAAGCACTCCCTATCCAAATATAAATCTCTTCAAACCCAATATAAATATTTTTTCTCTCACCCCAATTTGTACCACCCTCTACACCAAACCATATCACTATAATAAAATAGTAAATACGCTGTATCCTTCCCAAACCCAGACATATAAACCTATTCTACCTAACCCTAATCCACCATAATTAAAGCACTCCCTATCCAAATATAAATCTCTTCAAACCCAATATAAATATTTTTTCTCTCACCCCAATTTGTACCACCCTCTACACCAAACCATATCACTATAATAAAATAGTAAATACGCTGTATCCTTCCCAAACCCAGACATATAAACCTATTCTACCTAACCCTAATCCACCATAATTAAAGCACTCCCTATCCAAATATAAATCTCTTCAAACCCAATATAAATATTTTTTCTCTCACCCCAATTTGTACCACCCTCTACACCAAACCATATCACTATAATAAAATAGTAAATACGCTGTATCCTTCCCAAACCCAGACATATAAACCTATTCTACCTAACCCTAATCCACCATAATTAAAGCACTCCCTATCCAAATATAAATCTCTTCAAACCCAATATAAATATTTTTTCTCTCACCCCAATTTGTACCACCCTCTACACCAAACCATATCACTATAATAAAATAGTAAATACGCTGTATCCTTCCCAAACCCAGACATATAAACCTATTCTACCTAACCCTAATCCACCATAATTAAAGCACTCCCTATCCAAATATAAATCTCTTCAAACCCAATATAAATATTTTTTCTCTCACCCCAATTTGTACCACCCTCTACACCAAACCATATCACTATAATAAAATAGTAAATACGCTGTATCCTTCCCAAACCCAGACATATAAACCTATTCTACCTAACCCTAATCCACCATAATTAAAGCACTCCCTATCCAAATATAAATCTCTTCAAACCCAATATAAATATTTTTTCTCTCACCCCAATTTGTACCACCCTCTACACCAAACCATATCACTATAATAAAATAGTAAATACGCTGTATCCTTCCCAAACCCAGACATATAAACCTATTCTACCTAACCCTAATCCACCATAATTAAAGCACTCCCTATCCAAATATAAATCTCTTCAAACCCAATATAAATATTTTTTCTCTCACCCCAATTTGTACCACCCTCTACACCAAACCATATCACTATAATAAAATAGTAAATACGCTGTATCCTTCCCAAACCCAGACATATAAACCTATTCTACCTAACCCTAATCCAACCATAATTAATAGCACTCCCTATCCAAATATAAATCTCTTCAAACCTAATATAAATATTTTTTCTCTCACCCCAATTTGTACCACCCTCTACACCAAACCATATCACTATAATAAAATAGTAAATACGCTGTATCCTTCCCAAACCCAGACATATAAACCTATTCTACCTAACCCTAATCCACCATAATTAAAGCACTCCCTATCCAAATATAAATCTCTTCAAACCCAATATAAATATTTTTTCTCTCACCCCAATTTGTACCACCCTCTACACCAAACCATATCACTATAATAAAATAGTAAATACGCTGTATCCTTCCCAAACCCAGACATATAAACCTATTCTACCTAACCCTAATCCACCATAATTAAAGCACTCCCTATCCAAATATAAATCTCTTCAAACCCAATATAAATATTTTTTCTCTCACCCCAATTTGTACCACCCTCTACACCAAACCATATCACTATAATAAAATAGTAAATACGCTGTATCCTTCCCAAACCCAGACATATAAACCTATTCTACCTAACCCTAATCCACCATAATTAAAGCACTCCCTATCCAAACATAAATCCTTTCAAATCCTATATAAAATTTTTAACTTTCATTTCAAACCCTCCAAAAAAAAATTGCACCATAAAAATCCTAATATGGCTTGAAATTTAGTAAAAATATAAAAATTTTAACCCAAGACACCCACCAGACCTACTTCTACCCCCACCTTTTTATGTTATATATACCACACAAATTTAACCCGTACAAAAGTATTCTCCATACCGAATATAAATCCTTTCAAATCCTATATAAAATTTTTAACTTTCATTTCAAACCCTCCAAAAAAAAATTGCACCATAAAAATCCTAATATGGCTTGAAATTTAGTAAAAATATAAAAATTTTAACCCAAGACACCCACCAGACCTACTTCTACCCCCACCTTTTTATGTTATATATTTTTTCCCTGACCATACATAAACAAAAGTCCCATCAGCAGCCAAACAAAACAATAAATCAATAAAATTCTACTTTAATTTAAAACCCTACAAAAATCTCAGTTTCATCAAATCCCGAATACCAATATTAACATCATCTAAATCATCTCATCTTCAGATCTCAATATGAATCCCCACTTATTACACTTCCACTTTTGAAAACCCAACCCCCAATGTCTTCTACAAATAATAACGGAATAAAGAAATCAAACGCCTAGATACTGAATAAAAACCTTCACTTGATACTCTTCCACCAGTACACTCCAATAATCACTCTACTTACTAAACATACCTCACTTAAACCTAATTAAAATTCTCTAATTTTTAAAAGAAACTTATCTTTATTGTAACCTAAATAATGAACTATTATCGTTTTATATTAATACCACCCCACATAATAAACTAAAATTAATAAAAATTCATACCACATCAACAAAACACCAATACCTAAAAGAACTAGTAAAACCAAAATAATAAAAAAAACAAAATGATCCCTCACGTATGTAATCAACATACACCTAAAAACACCGTACTCACAATTTTATGAAAACCGTAAAACCATTATAATAAAGAATACCGATCCACATACAGTATCCGCAATAATGAATCCGATTACATAAGACCACATTACCTGAATATAATTAAAAAGCCATCAATACAACAATTAAAATATAATCAATTTTCCTCTACACAACTATAAACAAAAATTTTAATGACAGCCAAATAAATTAATAAATTCACAAAATTCTACTTTAATTTCACAACCTTACAAGGAGGAGACCCTGGTTCCAAATCGCGACTACTATTATTAACATCATTTAATTCATCCCCACTTCCAGAGCTTAATAAACTTTTACTTCTTACTCCTCTATCTTGAAAACCCGATCCAAACAAAAAACTACTAACATTACTTGCTCTTAATGTTTTATCCAAAATATTAAATCTTCCCCGCTTAGAAGACGTTGATCTATTAACAGAATAATTAGCAATAGCAGTATTTTCAACCCCACTTTCATCAGACCCAGAAAAACTACCCTCAGCTTGATTAGCTTCAATTCCCCTAATATTCAAATCCACAATATCATTGAAATGTTCAACTTTATCATCAACTACAGTAGAATTACCTGGCCCATAACCCCCCACTCTATCATCCAAATCACATAAACTACTAACAGAATCATCCTTACCACTATCAGACGGTATAGAATCACCCATCATCCTATTAAACGCACTAACAGAATCGTCCTTACCCCTACCAGACGGCATAGAATCACCCATCATCCTATTAGACGCACTAACAGAATCATCCTTACCCCCACCAGACGGTATAGAATCAACCATATCCTTAACTTTCTTCACCCCAATAGAAACAACACCTTTTTTTAACTCGTCAGGATCAGGCGAACCCCCAGAAATATTAAGACCACTCCCCCTCCTCGTAGCCTTAAAAGAACTATCATCACCACTTATTATATTTAAATATTCAAAATCAAATCCACAAAAATCTTCCAAACTTATATACATAATAAATGAAATTGCCTGACAAGCACTAGAACAAAAATCAGATAACCCTCTCATAAACAGAAATCCAAAAATATGAATTGAAAACAACCTAAAAAAGAATCTAATAATTGGCAAGAAAATGACCCGAAAATAAACCATAGACTGTGATAGCCCATAACCAATTTTTCGTGAAAAATAAACAAATAATATAAATAAAATAACCCAAATAACATTTCAACCTCCGACACCCACATGAATACTTAAAGCCCATCAAAAAAATAAATTTATCCCCATCAGCATCCCCCTCAACATAGATTCTGAAACTATATGACAATAAACTACTAATAAAATCATCATAATTAATAAACCCAACAACCCGCCAAACCATACCTCAAGCTTAAAATAGGTTCTTATTCAACAACATGAAACTAACAAAAAAAAATAAAACTTCCCTCAAAGGATTTTGTTAAAACGACTAAAACGAACGACCAATATCTTTATACAAAATAACTTCTCAACCATAATACCAATCACCTAATTCAAAACATAGTGACTTGGATAACTTAAAGAAAAAGAGTTATATTATTAAACTCTACTTTTGGGACATGAACCCAATGATCTATCTTAATCTATTTTTCCTTTATAATACAAACATCACATTTCATAACCAAACTAATAAATAACTATAAATCATAAACTAAATTATAAAACTAAAAATAAATAATATTAATCAGCTATAAAAACCATTACAACATAAATCTTCCTCAACTCAAATCGAATTAAACAAACAAATTTAAACTATTAGATTCTTTTTAATTATACAAATAAAAGAATCATACCTATGACTTAATTTTTTTCCTCCCCCCTTTAAACTACTAACACTCTCAAAACTATTTCTAGAAGAAAGAAAATTTTTATTAACCTCAAGTCTACTACTTCCCACTCAAATATTCTTCCAATTATGAAATCTTAAAAACTTCAGTTCTCATCTCCAAACCTATCAACCCCAATTATCACCATAATAAATTAGTAAATATGCCGTATTCTACCTAACCCTAATCTACTTTAATTGAGCACTCCCTATCCAAACATAAATCCTTTCAAATCCTATATAAAATTTTTAACTTTCATTTCAAACCCTCCAAAAAAAATTGCACCATAAAAATCCCAATATGGCTTGAAATTTAGTAAAAATATAAAAATTTTAACCCAAGACACCCACCAGACCTACTTCTACCCCCACCTTTTTATGTTATATATACCACACAAATTTAACCCGTACAAAAGTAATCTCCATACCGAATATAAATCCTTTCAAATCCTATATAAAATTTTTAACTTTCATTTCAAACCCTCCAAAAAAAAATTGCACCATAAAAATCCTAATATGGCTTGAAATTTAGTAAAAATATAAAAATTTTAACCCAAGACACCCCCAGACCTACTTCTACCCCCACCTTTTTATGTTATATATACCACACAAATTTAACCCGTACAAAAGTAATCTCCATACCGAATATAAATCCTTTCAAATCCTATATAAAATTTTTAACTTTCATTTCAAACCCTCCAAAAAAAAATTGCACCATAAAAATCCCAATATGGCTTGAAATTTAGTAAAAATATAAAAATTTTAACCCAAGACACCCACCAGACCTACTTCTACCCCCACCTTTTTATGTTATATATACCACACAAATTTAACCCGTACAAAAGTAATCTCCATACCGAATATAAATCCTTTCAAATCCTATATAAAATTTTTAACTTTCATTTCAAACCCTCCAAAAAAAATTGCACCATAAAAATCCTAATATGGCTTGAAATTTAGTAAAAATATAAAAATTTTAACCCAAGACACCCCCAGACCTACTTCTACCCCCACCTTTTTATGTTATATATACCACACAAATTTAACCCGTACAAAAGTAATCTCCATACCGAATATAAATCCTTTCAAATCCTATATAAAATTTTTAACTTTCATTTCAAACCCTCCAAAAAAAAATTGCACCATAAAAATCCCAATATGGCTTGAAATTTAGTAAAAATATAAAAATTTTAACCCAAGACACCCACCAGACCTACTTCTACCCCCACCTTTTTATGTTATATATACCACACAAATTTAACCCGTACAAAAGTAATCTCCATACCGAATATAAATCCTTTCAAATCCTATATAAAATTTTTAACTTTCATTTCAAACCCTCCAAAAAAAAATTGCACCATAAAAATCCCAATATGGCTTGAAATTTAGTAAAAATATAAAAATTTTAACCCAAGACACCCACCAGACCTACTTCTACCCCCACCTTTTTATGTTATATATACCACACAAATTTAACCCGTACAAAAGTAATCTCCATACCGAATATAAATCCTTTCAAATCCTATATAAAATTTTTAACTTTCATTTCAAACCCTCCAAAAAAAAATTGCACCATAAAAATCCTAATATGGCTTGAAATTTAGTAAAAATATAAAAATTTTAACCCAAGACACCCCCAGACCTACTTCTACCCCCACCTTTTTATGTTATATATACCACACAAATTTAACCCGTACAAAAGTAATCTCCATACCGAATATAAATCCTTTCAAATCCTATATAAAATTTTTAACTTTCATTTCAAACCCTCCAAAAAAAAATTGCACCATAAAAATCCCAATATGGCTTGAAATTTAGTAAAAATATAAAAATTTTAACCCAAGACACCCACCAGACCTACTTCTACCCCCACCTTTTTATGTTATATATACCACACAAATTTAACCCGTACAAAAGTAATCTCCATACCGAATATAAATCCTTTCAAATCCTATATAAAATTTTTAACTTTCATTTCAAACCCTCCAAAAAAAAATTGCACCATAAAAATCCTAATATGGCTTGAAATTTAGTAAAAATATAAAAATTTTAACCCAAGACACCCCCAGACCTACTTCTACCCCCACCTTTTTATGTTATATATACCACACAAATTTAACCCGTACAAAAGTAATCTCCATACCGAATATAAATCCTTTCAAATCCTATATAAAATTTTTAACTTTCATTTCAAACCCTCCAAAAAAAAATTGCACCATAAAAATCCTAATATGGCTTGAAATTTAGTAAAAATATAAAAATTTTAACCCAAGACACCCACCAGACCTACTTCTACCCCCACCTTTTTATGTTATATATACCACACAAATTTAACCCGTACAAAAGTAATCTCCATACCGAATATAAATCCTTTCAAATCCTATATAAAATTTTTAACTTTCATTTCAAACCCTCCAAAAAAAATTGCACCATAAAAATCCTAATATGGCTTGAAATTTAGTAAAAATATAAAAATTTTAACCCAAGACACCCACCAGACCTACTTCTACCCCCACCTTTTTATGTTATATATACCACACAAATTTAACCCGTACAAAAGTAATCTCCATACCGAATATAAATCCTTTCAAATCCTATATAAAATTTTTAACTTTCATTTCAAACCCTCCAAAAAAAATTGCACCATAAAAATCCTAATATGGCTTGAAATTTAGTAAAAATATAAAAATTTTAACCCAAGACACCCACCAGACCTACTTCTACCCCCACCTTTTTATGTTATATATACCACACAAATTTAACCCGTACAAAAGTAATCTCCATACCGAATATAAATCCCTTCAAATCCTATATAAAATTTTTAACTTTCATTTCAAACCCTCCAAAAAAAATTGCACCATAAAAATCCTAATATGGCTTGAAATTTAGTAAAAATATAAAAATTTTAACCCAAGACACCCACCAGACCTACTTCTACCCCCACCTTTTTATGTTATATATACCACACAAATTTAACCCGTACAAAAGTAATCTCCATACCGAATATAAATCCTTTCAAATCCTATATAAAATTTTTAACTTTCATTTCAAACCCTCCAAAAAAAAATTGCACCATAAAAATCCTAATATGACTTGAAATTTATTAAAAATTAAAAATTTTGACCAAAACACCCACCAGACTCTGCTTCAACCTTAAATAATACGCCTGCATAACAACTCAAAACCAATAGAAAAACAACCTTCCCCAAATGTTACTACCACAGCAAATCAAACTTGATTATTTAGTATCTTTAAATAACACTCTAGCCTCCGGCAATTCTGACTTTTCAAATCAATATTATTATTATTAACTACAGAGAA
>CAXHKS010000037.1:0-31004 GCA_964017185.1 Rugalucina vietnamica | reverse complement strand
TCAAAAACGTTTATTTTGCCAGAAAAAATCCTTAAAATTCTTTATTGAGAAGTTTGACTGTGTTTAGCTCTCTACAGTGATAGTTTAGATCCTTGCCAGAATGCAATTTATTCAGGGTTAAGTGTTTGCTCTAGCCAGTCATTTCAAAACTTGGGATCATAAAAGTAGCAATGGTGAATTTGGGGTATTTAAAGGGAAACATTACTATTTAATTCCCGCATATGATTTTCATGAAACTTCCTATGCTTCAAGATAATTGTATCATTGGACTAAAATCGAAATAAAAGTGGGGAGTCACCGGCCTCGTTTCCATGGTATCGGAACTTTTTGGATGCTTCTCGTGCATTTCAGAAAAGCGAACTCGTAGCGGACATGTGTTTTAATATATATGTTATTACTGCAAAAACAACTTAAACACACGATGAGTGTTATTTTCTTAGATTTTGATACTATTTGCTCTTAAACTGAGGAGATTACATGCAAAATTATTTTTCCCGCCATCTTTTCAAACCTGGAAAAAGTATGTATTTTTGCGATATCTCCTAAACTACGCATATGATTTTGATTAAATTACACCAACAGATAGGAAACGTGGTAACCATTTAAAAGTTCAAATAAAAAGTGGGGGTCACCGGATTGCGTTGGAAGATATAGAGAAAAACGTTCAACATTCCCGCCTTTTTCGTTATAACGCCAAACGTTGCACTGACGTTGCGTATATTTATGAGACGTCATCAACAGCGAAATAAACGTTTTCACATATAATTAACCTTAAACACGAATTTTGGTATATCAATTGCCACAGAACATCTTTTAAAATAAAAATAAACAATATGTATACACGCTTTAGGACTTAATTATGCAGAAACAAACAGAATAATATTCTGCAGCTTGCAACGTCATTGAGAAATCAAAACAAAATGACGTTAAAAACTACGCGTAACATGCACATACTAAACGCCGACGTTGCGCAAACAATGTGCTCATAAACAATTGTAATGTTTACCCTTAATGACTGAGCTACATCTTGACTCATGAGATAAAATTTGTCCTGGATGCAGACAACAAATGCCTCAGGATCAGCTTGCACACCCTAGCAGTCTGTTCGAATCTGGTCTTTGTTTCTATCATTTATATATATAACCTCATAACAACATTTCATGTTAATGTTTGTTTTCTCTGTTTTTGTTTTTATGATTTTTAGCTCACCTGAGCCGAAGGCTCACAGGTGAGCTTATAGTATACCCATGCTCCGGCGTCCGTCCGTCGTCCGTCCGTCCGTCGTCTGTCGTCCACAATTTCAAAGATCTTCTCCTCTGAAACCGCTTGGCCAATCAAAGCCAAACTTCATGTGGAGCATCCTTAGGAAGGGGGAACGAAAGTTTATATAAATGGTCCAGGTCACATGACCAAGATGGCCACCATGGCTATAAATAGCAAAAACCTTTAAAAATCTTCTTCTCCAGAACCAGTGGGCCGATTTCCACGAAACTTGGTATGTAGCATCGGGGAAGCGGGCCCATCATAGTTTATATAAATCATGACCCTAGGATGACCTTGACCTATTTTACGGCAAGGTCAACTTAGGTCGCCAATGCATTTGAATGGGAAAAAATGGTAAAATGCTATTTAATGGGTAAAACTCATTGGGAATAGGCAAATGGACAGAAGAATAATGTTAATGGAAAATTTTAGCCCCTGGGGGGTTGTCTGCCCCTGCCCCGGGGCTATATACATGTATATTTCCATAATAATGAAACATCTTCTCCCCTGAAACCGCTTGGCCGATCAAAGCCAAACTTCATATGGAGCATCATTGGGAAGGGGGAAAGAAAGTTTATATAAATGGTCAAGGTCACATGACCAAGATGGCTGCCATGGCTATAAATAGAAAAAACCTTTAAAAGTCTTCTTCTCCAGAACCAGAAGGCCAATGATTTTGAAACTTGATGTGAAGCATCAGTGACTGGAGCTCTACAAAGTTTATATAAATCATGAACCTGGAAAGACCTTGACCTATTTTACGGCAAGGTCAACATAGGCCGCTCATGCATTTGAATGGGGAAAAGTGTTAAAATGTCATTTGTAGGGAAAAACTTGCAGGAAATGGGCAAATGGACTTAAGATTGATGATTCTGAAAAAATTTGGACCTCAGGGGTCTGTCTGACCCTACCCCGGGGCAATATACCGTATAACGTGTCGTACTACCCGCATTTTCATACAACCCGCACCCAAAATATGGAGTGAAATCTGGAGTAAAAACTAAGTTCGGAAGTAAAACCCGCACTGAAAAATTGAAATTTCCACGGTCATAAATAGAAAGTCAAACAGGAAGGAAAATGATAAATAAACAAAAAAAATCGTAGTATACGTTGTTTTGGCGGGAAAACGCACGTGCGTTGAATCACTATTGGCGGCAGTTGTAAACTACCAGAAAAGTAATAAACTACTAAAATATTGGTATAGCAAAATAATAATTCTGGAAAATAAATTGAAATAATACACATTTCTGTAAAGTAAGTTCGTCTTATTTCATCCAAAACCAAGTTTGACATACCTTTCCATCCAACAATACCAATCCTAATTTTCCATTGTGAACTGTGATCAAAGCGGTCACGCATGTAAACAACAAATTAGCGGCGTGTTTGATGTCCAACTGACCCAATAATTGGAAGATTAATCACTGTCCAATTTTCCAGTGTGTGCTTTAATCGATCGTTAATCCACTTGATCGGTTTATGATTAAAGACGGACATCTATTAATTGTTTGCCAAAGTGATAATTGGAGAAGTTTGAGAAGTGACATTGAGAAGAAGTACTTGTATATAAGAGCGTTGAGAATTTTGAGTTGTCACACACAATCTTTTGATTGTTATCATTTCTTGTCATAAGACAGAAAGATAAACCTATTGTCAGAAAGAAAACTTACCTGTCCGAAAGAAACCTTACTGTCTGAAAGAAACCTTGTCATTATTGTCAGAAAGAAACCATTCTTGTCATTATGGGTCGCTTCCGCAGAGCCTTCACTGCAAAAGAGAAGCTTGCTGCTGTTGCCTACGCCGAAGCCCACGGGAACAGAGCTGCCGGTCGAGAGTTCACCATCGACGAGTCCTGTATTCGCCAGTGGAGAAAACAGAAGTCAAGACTTCAGGCCATGCCACGAAAGAAACAAGCCGACAGAGGGTCCGCCGAGAAATTCCCCCAGATCGAAGAGAAGGTGCTAGAGTTTGTCCTAGAGCGTCGCCGCTGTGGAAAGTCTGTGTCAACGTCCGAGATCCGAGTACATGCTATCAAGGTCGCCAAGAGTATGAAGATCAAAGACTTCAAAGCTTCAGCAGACTGGTGCTACGCCTTCATGAGACGCAAGAATCTGTCTATCCGACGCCGTACCCACATCTCCCAGAAGCTACCAGAAGACTTCGATGACAAACTACTCCAGTTCCAGAAGTTCGTCATCAAGCAGCGTAAGATACACGACTATGACCCCGGGGCAATATACCGGTACATGTATATTACAGTGATATTCAAAGATCTTCTTCTCTGAAACCGCTTGGCCAATCAAAGCCAAACTTTATGTGGAGTATTCTTAGGAAGAGTGAATGAAAGTTTGTATAACTGGTCAAGGTCACATGACCAAGATGGCAGCCATGGCTATAAATAGCAAAAACCTTTAAAAATCTTCTTCTCCAGAACCAGAAGGCCTATGATTTTGAAACTTGGCATGAAGCATCAGGCAATGGAGCTCTACAAAGTTTATATAAATCATGACCCTGGGATGACCTTGAACTATTTTACGGCTAGGTCAACTTAGGTTGCCCACACATTTGAATGGGGAAAATTGTTACAATGTCATTTGAAGGGCAAAACTTGCAGTAAATGGGCAAATCGACTGAATCTTTATGATTTAAAAAAGAAATTGACTCCAAGAGCTTGCACTGACCCTGCCCTGGGGTTATATACATGTATATTACCATTCTAGTCAAACAAGTTTATTGGTATGTATCTCAGGTCTCAGGTGAGCGTTTACAGGACCATTGGTCCTCTGGTTGTTTGTTTGTTGAACTCCAACCAACATTATTTTATCTGTTTTAGAAGAGTTAAAAAAATACTGTAATACAAATCATAGAAGTGGATGGACACCTTCTTTCCAAACTTATGCTTAAGACTACACATAGGACTCAGTATATCTTAAAAAAAATAAAATTTTAGTAGAACATTTGTGGGTGAAACTATAAAGTCATTATCATAACTTTTTAATAAACCCACATACATGTTAAGCATTATGACCACATCCAAGCATATTAAGGTACTGTAATTCGGAAATTTTAGTGTGACTTTTTTTTGTGAATTTCCTATTTCTGAATTAGTCGCAAGGTTTTGAATTAGCAAATGATTGTTCGAGTAGTCTTTATGGCTTATAGAGATTCTTTATTAGCGAGAACATTTAATTTGCAAGGCAACAAATTCACAAGATAATCACGAAAATAACGTTCTCGCGAATATTTCCGAACATACAGTAATTGTTTGTGTATAGATATTTCAATATGTTTCTCCTCTGTTAAAGGTTCTTAGTACAGCTGCATTGTGCCTGGTCCAGGTTATAGCTCTCCTGATTGTCCGAGATCAGTTCAATCCAATACTGGAATATGTTGCTATAGGAACGGTTGCCATGGTGATTGTGGTGTGGATACTACTGCTATTAGCGACACCAGCTGAAAACTGTGACCTTGAACTTGTTGAAGAGGTTTGTGGATGAGACAATAGAAACTAATGCAGAACTCCTTATTTGCTGGGAATTGTCAATTTGATTTAAATAATTGTACAGAACATGATATTTATTCTGCTCATGAATGTTCCAATACTTTTTTAGCTCACCTGAGCCGAAGGCTCACAGGTGAGCTTATAGTATACCCATGCTCCGGCGTCCATCCGTCGTCCGTCCGTCGTTATCAATTTCAAAGATCTTCTCCTCTGAAACCGCTTGGCCAATCAAAGCCAAACTTCATGTGGAGCATCCTTAGGAAGGGGGAACGAAAGTTTATATAAATGGTCCAGGTCACATGACCAAGATGGCCGCCATGCCCATATATGGTAAAAACCATAAAAAAATCTTCTTCTCTGGAACCGGTAGACCAATTTCAACGAAACTTGGTAGTGTAACATCGGGGACGCGGGCCCATCATAGTTTATATAAATCATGACCTTGGGTTGACCTTGACCTATTTTATGGCAAGGTCAATTTTGGTTACATAGGCTTTTCAATGGAAAAAAGTGAAAACATTGAATTTTTCAGGAAGTTTTGTAGCCTGTGACCCGAAAGTTGGTAGATACAGACATCATGTTGAGCTAATGAAGTGATGTGAGTATTAAATGTCAAGGTCATTTCTTGACCTTGGCCAAAGGTCATTTACAAATTAAATGTTAAACTTAATTTTCTCAGTAACCACTCAACCAATCAAAGCCAAATTTTATATGTAGTATCCTTAGGATGAGGGAATGAAAGTTGATATAAATAGTCAAGGTCAAATGACCATGATGGCCGCCATGGCTATAAATAGCAAAAACCTTTAAAAATCTTCTTCTCCAGAACCAAAAGGCCTATGATTTTGAAACCTGGCATGAAGCATCAGGGGGAGGAGCTCTACAAAGTTTATATAAATCATGACGCTGGGATGGCCTTAACCTATTTTACGGCAAGGTCAATATAGGTCGCTCATGCATTTGAATGGGTTAAATTGTCAAAATGTCATTTGACAGGAAAAACTTTTTGGAAATGGGCAAATGGACTGAATATTTATGATTCTGAAAAAGGGACCCCAGGGGCAGGTCTGCCCCCATCCGGGGGCAATATACATGTATATATTACCATAATATTCAAAGATCTTTTTCTCTGAAACCGTTTGGCCAATGAAAGCCAAACGTCTTGTTGAGTATTCTTAGGAAGGGAGAATGAAAGTTTATATGGTCAAGGTCACATTACCAAGATGGCCGCCATGGCTATAAATAGCAAAAAACATTCAAAAATCTTCTTCTCCAGAACCAGAAGGCCTATGATTTTGAATCTTGGCGTGAAGCATCAGGGAGAGGAGCTCTACAAAGTTTATATAAATCATGACCTTGGGATGACCTTGACCTATTTTATGGCAAGGCCAACATAGGTTGTCCATACATTTGAATGGTGAAAGTTAGTAAAATGTAATTAAATGGGGAGAAACTTGCTGGGAATATGCAAATGGACAGAAGATTTATGTTGATGGAAAAAAATGTCCTCAGGGGGTTGTCTGCCTTTGTGCTATATACATGTATATGACCATAATATTCAAAGATCTTCTTCTCTGAAACCACTTTGCCATTCAACGCCAAACTTTATGTGGAGCATCATTAGGAAAGGCGAGTGAAAGCTTATATAAATGGTCCAGGTCATATAACCAAGATGGTCACCATGCCTATAAATAGTAAAAACCATTATAAATCTTCTTCAGAACCAAAAGGCCTTTGATTTTGAAACTTGGCCTGAAGCATCAATGAATATAGCTCTACAAAGTTTGTATAAATCATGACCCTGGGATGGCCTTGACCTATTTGATGGCAAGGTCAGCTTAGGTTGCATATCCCAGTTCTCAGGTGAGCGTTTACAGGACCATTGGTCCTCTTGTTATAGTTAAATATAGTGAATTGAATGGCCATCTTTGATCATTGAATAGAAGAAGCCAGTGTTACATTGCCTTGAATGTTGGTGCTACAGAGGGCCAAGAACATTTAATATACATGTAGAAATCTGTAGATTAATACATGTAGTATTATTCAATGTATAGTCATTAATGTATTTGATTTTTGCGCAATAGCTTAATTTATTTTAAATCAATCAATCATGGCTGTTTAAACTTCAAGTACTTGCATTTTTGTCACATTTCCTTTTTATACCCCCTGCAAAACGAAGTTTTAGGGGGGTATACTGTTTTCAGGCTGTCCGTCATTCCGTGATTCCGTGATTCCGTCATTCCGTCATTCCGTCATTCCGTCAACATTTGGACATCTTTGCTGAATAACTTGAGTAGCTTTTGCCTGATTTGTTTCAAATTTTCACCACACTTGCACCATCAGACAATACACGTGTGGTATGAATTTAGGGGCCAAAGGGTCAGTATTGCAAGAGTTATGGGACTTTTTAAGTCTTCCTATAACATGTTTGCCATAGTACTGAAAGTACATACTTTGTGAAATCAACTCCTCTTACAGCTTTCAATGTTTCCTTTTAATATTTTGCTGATACGTTTCAGATATATTGCAGATGTGCATGAACAATTGTCATGCTGAAAAAATCATTTTTGACAAATTGAAGTAGCATTTTTAACTTAGCAAATTTTCTATAATTGCTTATATTCAATAATGGTTGGTAGTGCATACTTTGTGAAATCAACTCCTCCTAGGGCTTTCAGTGTTTCTTTTCAGTACTTTGCAGACATGTTACAGACATATTGAAGATGTGCATGAAGAATTATAATGCTGAAAAAATAATTTTTGACAAATTTACAGCATTTTTTAACTTTGCCATTTTTCGACTATTGCTTACATGCATACTTTGTGAAATCAACTCCTCCTAGGGCTTTCAGTATTTCTTTTCAGTACTTTGCAGACATGTTATAGACATATTGAAGATGTGCATGAAGAATTATAGTGCTGAAAAAATAATTTTTGACAAATTTACAGCATTTTTTAACTTTGGCATTTTTCGACTATTGCTTACATACATACTTTGTGAAATCAACTCCTCCTAGGGCTTTCAGTATTTCTTTTCAGTACTTTGCAGACATGTTACAGACATATTGAAGATGTGCATGAAGAATTATAATGCTGAAAAAATAGTTTTTGACAAATTTACAGCATTTTTTAACTTAGCCATTTTTCGACTATTGCTTACATACAATAATGGTTGGAAGTGCATACTTTGTGAAATCAACTCCTCCTAGGGCTTTCATTGTTTCTTTTTAATTCTTTGCAGATTTGTTCCAGATATATTGAAGATGTGCATGAAGAATTTTATGCTGAAAATTTTAGTTTTGACAAATTTACAGCTTTTTAAACTTAGCCAATTTTGACCATTTCTGCTTATATTCAATTATGGTTGATAGTACATACTTTGTGAAATCCAACTCCTCCTGGGGCTTTCAGTAATTCTTTTCAATACTTTGCAGACATGTTACAGACATATTGAAGATGTGCATAAAGAATTTTATTGGTGAAAAAATAATTTTTGACAAATTTACAGCATTTTTCAACTTAGACATTTTTCAACCATCGCTAATATACAATACGGCTGGTAGAGCATACTTTATGAAATCAAGTCCTCCTAGTGCTTTCATTGTTTCATTTGAATTCTTTGCACACTTGTTCCAGATATATTTCAGATGTGCATGAATAATTCTTATGCTGAATAATTTATTTTTGACAAATTTACAGCTTTTTTTTAGCATAGCCAATTTTTGACCATTTCTCATGATAAATAATGATCAACAGTGTACAGTGAAATCAACAATAATTTTACTCCCTGAGCTTTCAGTATATTATTTAATACCTTGCAGACATGAGTCAGACATACGGAGGATTTTCATGAAGGATTATAATGCTGAAAAGATATTTTTGACAAATGTTTTGCATGTTTGACTTAAAGGAAGTTATTGGCCTTAGATAATTTTGCGGGGGGTATACTGAAAGCCTTGCTTGCAGCCAATTTCTAGTTTCAAGCTGCATTGGCAAAAACAAAGACACAGATCAGCTGTGCAGTAACTGCACAGCTGATCAGTGCCTTTGTAGCTGTGCAGTAACTGCACAGCTGATCAGTGCCTTTGTTTTTATACCCCCCGCAAAACGAAGTTTTAGGGGGGTATACTGTTTTCAGTCTGTCCGTCATTCCGTGATTCCGTCATTCCGTCAACATTTTGACATCTTTGCTGAATAACTTAAGTAGTTTTTGCCCTATGTTCTTCAAATTTTCAACACACTTGCACCATTAGACAACACATGTGTGATATGAATTTAGGGGCCAAAGGGTCAGTTTTGCAAGAGTTATGGGACTTTTTAAACCTATACATAGAATGTTTGCCATAGTGCTAATAGTGCATACTTTGTGAAATCAACTCCTCCTACAGCTTTCAATACTCTCTTTTGATACTTTGCAGATATGTGCCAGAGATATTGAAGATATGCTTGAAGAAGTATTATGCTGAAAAAATGATTTTTGACAAATTTACAGCATTTTGAACTTAGCCAATTTTCGATAATTGCCATATTCAACAATGGTTGGAAGTGCATAGTTTGTGAAATCAACTCCTCCTAGGGCTTTTAGTATTTCTTTTCAATACTTTGTAGACATCTTCCACACATATTGAAGATGTGCATGAAGAATTATAATGCTGAAAAAATAATTTTTGACAAATTTACAGCAGTTTTTAACATAGCCATTTTTTGACCATTGCTTATACAGTAGTGCATACTTTGTGAAATCAACTCCTCCTACAGCTTTCAATATTCTCTTTTGACACTTTCCAGATATGTGCCAGAGATATTGAAGATATGCATGAAGAAGTATTATGCTGAAAAAATGATTTTTGACAAATTTACAGCATTTTGAACTTAGCCAATTTTCGATAATTGCCATATTCAACAATGGTTGGTAGCGCATAGTTTGTGAAATCAAGTCCTCTTAGGGCTTTCAGTATTTCTTTTCAATACTTTGCAGACATGTTCCACACATATTGAAGATGTGCATGAAGAAATATAATGATGAAAAAATAAATCTTGACAAATTTACAGCAATTTTTAACATAGCCATTTTTTGACCATTGCTTATATACAATAATGGTTGGTAGTTCATAGTTTGTGAAATCAACTTCTCCTAGGGCTTTCAGTATTTCTTTTCAATACTTTGCAGACATGTTCCACATACATTGAAGATGTGCATGAAGAATTATAATGCTGAAAAAATAATTCTTGACAAATTTACAGCAATTTTAAACATAGCCATTTTTTGACCATTGCTTTTACAATAATGGTTGGTAGCGCATAGTTTGTGAAATCAACTTCTCCTAGGGCTTTCAGTATTTCTTTTCAATACTTTGCAGACATGTTCCACATATATTGAAGATGTGCATGAAGAATTATAATGCTGAAAAAATAATTCTTGACAAATTTACAGCAATTTTTAACATAGCCATTTTTTGACCATTGCTTTTACAATAATGGTTCGTAGTGCATATTTTGTGAAATCAACTCCTCGTGAGGCTTTCAGTATTTCTTTTCAATACTTTGCAGACATGTTCCACACATATTGAAGATGTGCATGATGAATTATAATGATGAAAAAATAACTTTTGACAAATTTACATCATTTTTCAACATTGCCATTTCTTGACCATTGCATATATACAATAATGGTTGGTAGTGCATACTTTGTGAAATAAACTCCTCTTAGGGCTTTCAGTGTTACTTTTAAATTCTTTGTAGATTTGTTCCAGATACTTTAGATGTGCATGAATAATTTTTATGCTGAAGAGTTAATTTTTGACAAATTTTCAGCTTTTATTTAACTTAGCCAATTTTTTACCATTTCTCATGATAAATAATAATGATCATAATGCATACAGTGAAATCAACCTCAAGCTTGCAATATATTCTTTTAATATCTTATAGATGTGACTGGCATACTGTCAGAGGATGTATTATGAAGAATTATAATGCTGAAAAGATATCTTTGACAAATTTTCTGCATGTTTGATTTAGGAAGTTATCCGCCAGCGTCAGATAATTTTGCGGGGGGTATACTGAAAGCCTTGCTTGCAGCCAATTTCTAGTTGCTACACAGATTGTACAATCCCTCTTCTTCTTTGATAGGAAATCTGAAGCTTATAGCCTGCTTCTGTGACTGTACAGGCGGATTTGTCATGGACCTGGTCTGAAACCCAAATTCTGTTCTATTCTATTTTTCTTCCTCACAGATTGTGGATGAGACAATAGATGCGCCTAAGAAAGAGAAGAAGGTTCAGAGACAACAGCGAAATATTCTCACTTTCTGGAAGAAGCAGAAAGTCGGACCTGATCCGGATTTTGTCGAGAAAGTCGCAGAAAGGCAACAGCATGTCAACTTTTGAGGCTTTGATTGAACCGTGTCACAAGAAAACTTGTCTTCAGGGTTTCCTATTATTTCAGACATAAACTGGCTTGTGCAGTCACAGAAGAAAGCTAGAAGCTTGAAATTTTGGATGTACTTAGAAGAGGAATTATACTATCTGTATAGCGAAAATAAATGTGCTGATCAGCTGTGCAGTGCGCCTTTGTTTTTGCAAAGGCAAAAGTCCAGTTTTCTCATGACATGGCTCAATTGAGAAGTGATACTGAAATCTAGCAATTGTATATTTTAGCTGCATTTGGTGTTCTTTTTGTTTTTTCGTCGATCAGCAACAACACTCCCTTATATTTGGTGGTCCTGAACAGGTCTCGAGGCTATAAAACTTTTGTCATACTCAACTAAGCTGAACATGGGATTTTAACAACATATTAATGCTGAAATTGCCCAAATTAATTTACATTTTAGGTATAGATCACCAAAGCCAGTAAACTTTCATGCTAATAAATGTTAAAATGCCAATGGCTGTTGGCATTTTAACATTTATGAGCAGGATAAATTTGTCTCAGCTGAGTTGAGCATGAAAAAAGTTTTATAAGCTAAGGTCAGGAGTGCATCAAACGATGTTGTACAACCATACATGACTGGAGGCTTTCATTACGAAAACTTGCCCATGCAATAAACAGATATCTTTAGCTCGAAAAAAATGAAAATTTTCAGCTGAAAAAAAATGATATTTTCCTTATTTTTGCTCAAATTATAGATTGTGGGTACACGTTAGAACCGCCTCGGCGAGGCGGTTCTAACGAGTACCCACAATCTATGTTTTGAGCAAAAATAAGAAAAATAGGTATACCCCTGCAAACCTCAGTTTTGCTATATAAAAGTGGGGTATAAGGGGGTATATATTATACAGACATGTTTTTCCTGATTAGTGTTTCCCCCAGTCCCAAAAAAGGGCATGGTAAGGTTGCTAAAAAAGGGCACTTTTTAACACGCGGCAACATGTCAAAAGGGCACTTCTAGCGCGCGACGACAAGCAAAGGGGCACTTTTTTAAGTGGCCCATATCATGCTATGAGGGCACATTTAAGTACAAGTCATTAAATTTAACACTAAATATAATTTCTCTGTTTTAATAAATTTGCTTTTCATCTTAAATTGTTCTTTCCTCAATTTCAGGATTCACTTTTACCATCTAGACAACTTAGAAAATTTTTTTTCCCTCTGTCTCACATTACTTTAATACTGAATGCTTGTCAAAATAAGAGATAACCTCACTCAAGATTTGTAAACTATTGATAGTTGAAACTAATTAACTGGCACACTTATATCACCAGGTAGGACATTCATTTTTCACACCTTTTCTGATTAACAGCTCATTTGGTGTCAAATTGGGTAATTGTCATTGAGTTATTATCAACATTTGCCACTGCAATAAAGTGACAATAAACAAAAAGCAATCAACAACTGTGGAAGTCATGATCATAAATTTTGCCAAATTTGGTTCTGCAGACTTCAAGCAAAAAGTCTTGTAACTTCCTTATTTTTTGTCCGATTTTGACAAACTTTTTACCAAAATGTAGGGCACAGAATGTAGATTCAGAAAAAGGGCATGGCGCTGGGAAAAAGGGCATGGCGCTGGAGAAAAAGGGCATGGCGCGGCGCCATAGTAAAAGTGGCTAGGGGAAACACTACTGATGTTGTATCTTGGACTTAAAACATAGACAGGTTGTACAAACTATGTAGCTTTTCAGCTTGAGTGTAATGTAGAAATAACCTGCAGATTTGTTTTCGAACATGCAAAGAAGCTCTCTTTATTTACAGGTCTTATGTTTGTTTGTATTGAGGTTTAACATACCATTCAACAATTTACCAGCAATCTGGGAAGTTGTAAAATGTGCCTTGCTTAAAGACACAACACAGTGCCGCCAGTGGGGATCAAACCCAGGACCTCTCCATTCGGAGTCTGATACTCTACCACTATGCCACTACGTTCCCCAATCTGCAGCTCGTATGGTATTCTTGTTATTGCGTAGAAATAATAATGATAATAATAATAAAATGTTTTATTTGAGAATCTGTTTTCATTTTTTACCATCCTGACCTGATCTTACATTCATTACATACAAAACCTTGTCACAGGTTCTCCCATTCATTCAAATCTTTTAGTCTAAAGAAAAAAATTTCAAGCTGACCCCTGGTTTCAACTGGTGTGCAATTCATTGCTAAGTATATGAGCTATTTTTGTCTACAATATGAGCCCCTGCATTAGAAAACCAACAATCTGCATATGTGAAAACAAAGACGCAGATCAGCTGTGCTACACAGATAGTATAATCCCTCTTCTTCTAAATCTGAAATTTCAAGCTTCTAGCCTGCTTCTGTGGCTGTACAGGTCGGTTTCTGTCAGACCAGGTCGGAATCCCAAATTGTTGTTTTTCTCATGCACAGGCTCATATTGATCTGCCTGTAAAACGGATGAAGGTTTCTGTGTGCATTTCTTTTTTGTTGGGTTATGACTGAGGTTTTCAAAGGGAGGCTACTCATATGAGCTAAAATAAGGGTCAATAAAACATACTCTGTTGTGCAGTGGTTATGTCACTTGCATTATAAACCAGGGGTCGCAGGTTTGTAAGATGAGACTATAAACTGAGGTCTCGTCACCATATGACCTTAGCTGTTAGTGGAGGTTAAACCCCAACTTATGAACAAATTGGAAATTTCTGATGATGTAGTCATGAAAATGATTCCTTTAAGCTTTTCCACTGGCATACAAAACAAGTCAGCTATATATTTCAAAAACAGCTGTAAATGACCTGTTACGTTTCAAAGCATCTCAAATAAAGCAAAAATAGTGTGTATGTTGTTTTTTTTTTTTTCAATGCACATTCCAAAATTCTTGCGGACAGTACCAGATTCAGCTATGATATGCTGGAGCTTTCCGCTAAATTCATTTAAGAATTTCATGGCATTTTTAGCTCACCTGAGCCGAAGGCTCACAAGGTGAGCTTATAGGATGGCCATGATCCGGCGTCCGTCCGTCCGTCGTCCGTCGTCCACAATTTCAAAGATCTTCTTCTCTGAAACCGCTTGGCAGATCTTGTTGAAATTTTATGTGGAGCCTCCTTGGGTAGTGGCATTTCAAGTTTGATCGCGAAATCCAGGTCACATGACCAAGATGGCCGCCACGCCCATATATAGTAAAAACCCTTCAAAAATCTTCTTCTCCAGAACTGGTGGGCCGATTTCCACGAAACTTGGTATGTAGCATCAGGGACTTCAGCCCATCATAGTTTGATAAAATGATGACCCTTGGATGACCTTGACCTATTTTACGGCAAGGTCAAATTTGGAAACATAGGCTTTTACATGGGAAAAAGTGAAAACTATGGATTTTTTGAAAACTATTGCAGCCTGAGGCCTGAAAAGTGGTAGATGCAAACAACTAATGGTGTAGATGAAGGTATGTGATTAATATAGGTCAAGGTCATATCTTGACCTTGGCCAGTCTGTTGTCCATACACACTTTTCAAAGATCTTCTTCTCTGAAACTGCTTGGCCAATCAAAGTGAAATTTTATGTGGAGCATCCATGGGTAGGGGAGACGAAAGTTTGGTCGCGAAATCCAGGTCACATGACCAAGATGGCGGCCACGCCCATATATGATAAAAACCACTCAAAAATCTTCTTCTCCAGAACCGGTGGGCCGATTTCCACGAAACTTGGTATGTAGCATCAAGGACCTCAGCCCATCATAGTTTGATAAAATGATGACCCTTGGATGACCTTGACCTATTTTACGGCAAGATCAAATTTGGAAACATAGGCTTTTACATAGGAAAAAGTGAAAACTATGGATTTTTTGAAAACTATTGCAGCCTGAGGCCTGAAAAGTGGTAGATGTAAACAACTTATGGAGTAAATGAAGGTATGTGATTAATATAGGTCAAGGGCATCTCTTGACCTTGGCCAGTCTGTTGTCCATACACACTTTACAAAGATCTTCTCTGAAACTGCACGGCCAATCAAAGTGAAATTTTATGTGGAGCATCCATGGGTAGGGGAGACGAAAGTTTGATCGCGAAATCTAGGTCACATGACCAAGATGGCCGCCACGCCCATATATGGTAAAAACCACTCAAAAATCTTCTTTTCCAGAACTGGTGGGCCGATTTCCACGAAACTTGGTATGTAGCATCAAGGACCTCAGCCCATCATAGTTTGATAAAATGATGACCCTTGGATGACCTTGACCTATTTTACGGCAAGGTCAAATTTGGAAACATAGGCTTTTACATAGGAAAAAGTGAAAACTATGGAATTTTTTGAAAATTGTTGCAGCCTGAGGCCTGAAAAGTGGTAGATGCAAACAACTTATGGAGTAGATGAAGGTATGTGATTAATATAGGTCAAGGTCATCTCTTGACCTTGGCCAGTCTGTTGTCCATACACTCTTTTCAAAGATCTTCTCTGAAACTGCTTGGCAAATCAAAGTGAAATTTTATGTGGAGCATCCATGGGTAGGGGAGACGAAAGTTTGATCGAGAAATACAGGTCACATGACCAAGATGGCCGCCACGCCCATATATGGTAAAAACCACTCAAAAATCTTCTTCTCCAAAACTGGCTGGCCGATTTCCACGAAACTTGGTATGTAGCATCAAGGACCTCAGCCCATCATAGTTTGATAAAATGATGACCCTTGGATGACCTTGACCTATTTTACGGCAAGGTCAAATTTGGAACATAGGCTTTTACATAGGAAAAAGTGAAAACTATGGATTTTTCGAAAACTATTGCAGCCTGAGGCCTGAAGTGGTAGATGCAAACAACTAATGGAGTAGATGAAGGTATGTGATTAATATAGGTCAAGGTCATCTCTTGACCTTGGCCAGTCTGTTGTCCATACACACTTTTCAAAGATCTTCTTCTCTGAAACTGCTTGGCAAATCAAAGTGAAATTTTATGTGGAGCATCCATGGGTAGGGGAGACGAAAGTTTGATCGCGAAATCTAGGTCACATGACCAAGATGGCCGCCACGCCCATATATGGTTAAAAACCACTCAAAAATCTTCTTCTCCAGAACTGGTGGGCCGATTTCCACGAAACTTTGTATGTAGCATCGAGGACCTCAGCCCATCATAGTTTAATAAAATGATGACCCTTGGATGACCTTGACCTATATTACGACAAGGTCAAATTTGGAAACATAGGCTTTTACATAGGTGAAAGTGAAAACTATGGATTTTTTGAAAACTGTTGCAGCCTGAGGCCTGAAAAGTGGTAGATGCAAACAACTAATAGAGTAGATGAAGGTATGTGTTTAATATAGGTCAAGGTCATCTCTTGACCTTGGCCAGTCTGTTGTCCATACACACTTTTCAAAGATCTTCTTCTCTGAAACTGCTTGGCAAATCAAAGTGAAATTTTATGTGGAGCATCCATGGGTAGGGGAGACAAAAGTTTGATCGCAAAATCCAGGTCACATGACCAAGATGGCCGCCACGCCCATATTTGGTAAAAACCTTTCAAAAATCTTCTTCTCCAGAACCGGCAGGCCAATTTTCATGAAACTTGGTATGTAGCATTTGGGACTCCAGCCCATCATAGTTTGTTTAAATAATGACCCTATGATGACCTTGACCTATTTTACGGCAAGGTCAATTTTGGAAACATAGGCTTTCACATGGGAAAAGGCGAAATCAAACTGTTGCAGCCTGAGACCTGAAAGTTGCTAGATGCAGACAACTAATGGAGTCAATGAAGGTAAGTAATTAATGAAGGCCAAGGTCCTTTCTAGACCTTGACCCAAGGTCATTTAAATATCAAAATTAAAATTAAAGTTTTTTCAGAAATCACTGGGTTTGGAAACTATTGCAGCCTGAGGCCTGAAACTTTGCAGATGCAGACAACTTATGAAGTCAATAAAGGTGTGTGAGTATTCAAGGTCAAGGTCATTTAATGATGACTTAATACTCCAAGATCAGGCTTCAGGTGAGCGTTCTCAGGACCAATGGTCCTCTGGTTATCATGTTTGATCAAAATTTTAAGTTACTTTGAATGCAAATGGAGTTTTTTTTCTTCATTTTTACCAAAATCTGGTGATTTTCTGTCAAAAAAGCTGAAAACAGTGAAATTTGATGCCTAGTTTTCTTGACGATTTGTGCAGAACAAGTTGGTTTCTCCAGAAATAAAATGATACTGTCTTAAAGTTAATATATTAGGCTATTGCTTTATTAAAAATATCATGGATATTTGCTCAAATAATTAAATTATCAGCTTTTAAACTGTATCAATTACAGCTTTGACAAGCTAGCCGAGACCACATATTTCCAATAAGTACCATAAATATACCGTAGTTTAATACGAATCCGGGACGTTTCGCCCCCAAACCATTTCGCCCCCTAGTCGTTTTGCCCCCAAGGCGTTTCCCCCCTAGTCGTTTCCCCCTAGTCGTTTCGCCCCCACTAGTCGTTTCGCCCCCCTAGTCGTTTCGCCCCCCCCCCCCCCCTAGTCGTTTCGCCCCCTAGTATATAGATATAGTATAATTACCTTATGTACATATAAAACTATCCTGTTTCTTATTTTAAACTTATTTTCATGAGTTTGGTAGGCAAATGAATTATGCAATAAACCACTTATTTTCGTTAAATTCTATCCATGCGTTTTAAAGCAGCAAATAATTAAAAAGAATGTAAGAATTTCGACAAATGTTGGTCAACGTTGCTATTGACGTCAATAAATAAATAATAAATAAATAAAAAACAAATAAATAAATAACAACCAGGAAATCGTGAAAGAGAATAGAAAATGAATACAAGTAATACATATACATACCCCTAAAATATATCGCCGTATTTATGAATACATTAATACAAAGTTTAATGCATCTGTTTCTATCAAACGTTATACTATAAAGAAATAATATTATGATAAAACATTGTAAGTTTTAGAACTTGTAATTTATGAAAGACATTACGAAAACACGCCCATGCAATATTAAGAGATCTTTGTAAGTTGCAAAAATTGAAAATTTCAAAAGAGAAAAAAATTATATTTTTCATATTTTGATTCAAAACATACATTGTGGGTTCATGTTAGAACCGCCTTGCTGAGTTAACGAGTACCCATAATGTATGTTTTGGATCAAAAATGAGAAAATTAGGTATATCCCTGCAAACCCCTGCTTTTCTATATAAAAGTAGGGGTTAAGGGGGTATACATTACACGGACACGTTTTCCTGATGAAACGTAAATTAAGCATCGGTCACAGACGTCGCAGGTAACGCCGTGCTGGCGTTTTCCGACAACCTTATTACATGCAATGCACAGATCAGACATTATAGAGAATTCAATGATGAATGATGCTTAATGAATTTGAACATCTTATATACCCGATAATCGGTCTGTTAAAAGAAATCGCTGAATAAAAGATAATTAGATTTAAAATTCCACTGAATCATTAAGTTCTTATAAAGACAAAGCCTGCCGCATGCCGACAAACCATAGGATTCGGCAAGCAATCCTTGATTAAAGAATCTATTTTTCACACTTTAGTTAATCATCCTTCAGATGTCGGTGTCAATAATTAATGACATTAATTCTGCACATTATTATACCGTAAGTTTTTCACATCTTCACGTATTTATTACCACGCCAAACCTTATATCTATCTATCTATCTATCTATCTATCTATCTATCTATCTATCTATCTATCTATCTATCTATCTATCTATCTATCTATCTATCTACCTACCTACCTACCTATCTATCTATCTATCTATCTATCTATCTATCTATCTATCTATCTATCTATCTATCTATCTATCTATCTATCTATCTATCTATTCGTTTGTCTATCCTTTTTGACCTTAATAAATGAATAAATAAATAAATAAATAAAAATTGGGGGCGAAACGACTAGGGGGGAAATGGTATTGGGGGCGAAACATCTAGGGTATTGGGGGCGAAACGACTAGGGTGGGAAATAGAGGCGAAACGACTAGGGGGAAACGACTAGGTGGGAAACGTCTTGGGGGCGAAACGTCTTGTGACCTTTAATACATATCCGGGATTTATTGGATCCTTAGATCTACCTATCTGGAAACAGCTGTACATATCAAGGACAGGAATAAGGGCCTGGGGTCCAAAACCAGATCGACATTCACAACAGCTCACTAATTTCAACCACAGTGAGGACGCAGCCAGCGTGCATGCGGTGATTGTATTTTATTTTGAAACCTTACTCGACGCAAAATAATCCTTAACAAAATGGCGACCTCTTTTTGGTCGAAATTTCGCTCAAAATGACACGCTTGTTGCTGTGCTTAAAACAATAGCTGTTATACGGTGCAGCTAGATCCGCCTTGTCCGGGATTTCATATTACCATCTTACAATGAGACGCCACATGACAAACTTTTTTCAACGAAAACGAAACGAAACACTTTTGCCTGTCACGGCATTCCCCTAAAATGCGAATTTTAGGGGGTGCCAATTATATTAGAACAAAAAATTGTTCACACTCGGATATTATATTTGACCGTTCGCAAGTCATCAAGATAGATTTGACCGTGTTGAGGCTAATTCTGTGTATTGGAGAAGATCGTATTACGTCACACCACATGTGTAAAGTCGGCGGTCGTTTTTGAAGTATTTCTGTGGTGTAAACAGTCACATCATGACACGTTCTTCTCTGTAAATCAAAATGTGTGATACTTGTTGTCACTTTTCTCCATTTTGTGGAAAGGATTTAATTAATCAGTTTAATTTTGGTGAAATTTCATCATGAAATTCTGGATTTACCAAACCATCATTCCATGGACATGAGGAGTGGGTGGGGAAGATCATGTCATACTCTGATACTATTCCTGAGATGTATGGGGTGTACACCTGGCAGATAAGACATGTGAGACTCTAACACTGCTCGTAAGTACCCACAAATATGTTTATTACAGCATGGCTCTATCCACAATCGTGACAATGGTCTCTAAAAGATCTCTGGCAATTTGCTGAACCCTAATTGCACCAGTCATTTGTAATCACTGCCCCCTCCCCCCCCCCCACCTACGGGGAAGGGTGAGGGGAAGGGTGATAGCCGGGTTAAAGAGCAGGGCAGTTACTTTTCGAGTTTCCCCGCAGTCTAGGGGAAATGAAGGGGGGTTTGACATTAGGAACCTTACCCCAGGGAGATTTTGTTCTGTGAAGGGCAGGGCAAAGAGCAAAGTTTTGACCTCCAGTTTGCCCCCTGGTGGTGGGGCTAATGGCATGGCGCTGAAAGCTTAAAGTCATAATCCCTGCCCTTCCCTATAGGTGGGGGAGCAGTGGTTACAAATGTATTGTGCATAAATTGGTGTGAACCACCATTCAAAATCAGCAGAAATTAGGACCCAATAAATCTGTTCTAAGCTTCTCTGTTATTTTTAAGGCATCGTTTCTGTTGTGGTTCTAGCTCTATGTTTTTGTGGTCATTGCTTTTGTGTGTGTGTGTTGTGTTTCTTTTTTTTTTTTTTTCTCTCTCTTTCTTTTTAACATACAGGCCACCTGCGCTATCTCAAACTCGGTTGTCTCGAAAACCCCACTTATGTCGAATTGATCCCTCACTCCCAAGCGTCTCTCCCTATATGTTATTGTATTTCAACCTTGCTTGTGTCGAACACGGTTATGACGAAAACTCGGCTGTGTCGAAGTGATAATTCGCTCCCCACAGAAAAAGATCATTAGTTTCACCCTTCCTGTGTCAAACTTCGAAGTAAAAAAACGGTCTTTGATATCTTCACACAACCTTTCATCACTGGAATTGTTAAAGAACGTTTTGAAATCAAGTGTCAGGTCGAGGAATATAAGTTTGAAGTCACTATCGATGTGGTAAACATGGTGGAAAGGAGAACCACTCAGTCCGCGAATGTGAAAGAGTTGAGATTTTCTAAGAACATTTGCTGGTCTCAATTTGCTTATCTCAAACTTCGCAAAACTCGAAGTGGTTTCTCCATTCCCCTTGATTTCGAGATAGCGAAGGTGGCCTGTATTAACAAGTGAGGTGTATTAATGAAGAAAAGCTGTGTATTAATCAATCTATTCTTGTGGGCATGCACTGTTAATACTCTGCTGTTACATTAAGAAAACATGCCCATGTAATATACTGATATACTGTTTTTCTTATGTTTTAAAAATGTAAAATCATCACCAGAAATTTTTTCGTATTTGTCGAATTTTTGCTCAAAACAGAGATTGTGGGTGCACATACACAACCACACCGAGACGGTTCTAACGAATACCCACAATCTATGGTTTGGAGCAAAAATAAGAAAATAAGTATACCCTTGCATACTTAAGTTTTTATATATAAAAGTGGGGTTTGAAGGGGTATACTTTACACGGACCTGTTATCCTGATGTTAATGCTAATTTATATAATTTACTTCTGAAAACAGGAAATATTAGAGAATTTTGGGGAACATCAATTTTACCTGTCTCTTTGGACAGTATTTGTGGGGTCAATGGGTTCCAACAGGGTTCAAACAGTTTTTGTGGGCTAGGGAAAAATATATGCGTTATGCACCAGTCATTTGTATCCCCAGCCCCTATGGGACCTGGGGATAGGGACACAGCAGGCTTATGTGCCGGGTTATATCCTCCGATGAGTGCCGGAGATTGACAGGATACAGTCACATTAATTCAAATGAACTAGTAGTTGTATCTTTCGTATTTTTAAAACTACTTTACTGGTCTGACTGTTAGCAGCTCTATAAAAATTAAGTTAGATGCCTGCTATTTCCCGGCACCATAGTGACTGGATACAAATGGCTGGTGAATTACTACATACCCATGCAACTTTATTAAACATGATTTCAATTATCTTTCAGAGGTCTGAGGCATGCAAGGAATGTGATGTGATCCCTTGAGGGCCCCTTGACATGGTCAACAACATGATGTGAATACCCAGGAAAATTCTGCACTGCGAAATAAACAATGAAAACTGTCAAACAACTGTTAAAGTAGAGAAAAAGGCTAAAATGGCCTTGGAATGAATACCACACTTTTATAAAACTGGAGTGTGCATGGGTGTACCTATTTAAACGGCTATTTTTCTTATTTTTGATCCAAAGATTATTGTCTATGGGTACTTGTTAGACCTACCTCACCAAGGCCATTCTAACATGTAGTACCCACCATATAGGTTACAGCAAAAACAACCATCTTAAGTTATCAAAATTTTTCAACTAAAATCTTCATGGGTGTGTTTTCGTATTGTATCATGGTTTAATTTAGAGCTTGAAGTTTTGGATTTAGGAAGAAGAGGAATTGTACTATCCCTGTAGTGGAAACAAAGCCACTGATCACTGCACAGCTGATCTGCGCCTTTGTTTTCACCTAGGCTAAAAATGGAATCTCTCATGACGCAGCTCATATATGAACTCAGATAAAACAAGGCCTGGAAAAAAGTGGTTTGTTTGGGGTAACATCTTGGAAAACTCAAGGTAGGGTTACTCTAAAGGTGCATATTTATTTATTAATTTATTTCATTCTCTTATTATTTTTCTGTTAAAAGTCATTAATTTACCATAAATACTGTTGTTTTCTTCAATTTCTTAGAAATATTGAGATAAAAAAATTAGGATTCACCAAAAAATCTAGGTAGGGTCAGGTTACCCAAAATTTTAGGCCTAAAGTATACATGCTCATAGCTGACTTGAGAAATAAAAGAAAATGTGTTTTTATTATAACTTCTTGCCAACTCAGAAATCCAGAAGTCTTTTCTTATGAACTAGTTTAAGTTTTTGCCATGTTGAAATTTTCCGTCAGACCCCTTCTGGGAATTTGGACCCCCCTGAGAAAATTTTCTGGATCTGCGCATGTTTTATGTCAAAAACATTGATCACAGGCAGAGCTTAACACACAAAGAAAGTTTTCCTTCTGAATCCCTTGTTATAATATGCAATTATTGTATATAATGCTTTGTTTGTCTTGTTATATGTTTTATGTACAGAATTAAAAGTTTAAATCATATAGAAGTTTCATGCATATTCATCAAAGTTTATGACGCCACAACCAAGCCAGATTCACACAACACCTTAAAGCCTGGTTTTACAAACAGAGAAGGTTTCTACGTACATGAAGTTGAAGAATACAAGGAAATGTTCTGTAAATTTTTGAGCCCAGTACTCATTACAGTTCGATCAGTAGTGTGTACGTCTGCTTTAATATTGAAGCTGTAAAATCGCAAATGAAATACTTTATACATGTGATACTTCCAATGATTTTCTTAAATCTACATTCTATAGGCTATATCCGTCATCAAATGAAAGAAAAAAATATCTCTGATGCATCTTAAACTCATCACATGTGTGACTGGTGGTTCGAGGTTATAAAACTTCTTTCATGCTCAACTCAGCTGAGACTAAAATTTATCCTGCTCATAAATGTTAAAATGCCAACAAAATGCCATGGCATTTTAATATTTATTAGCAGGATAAATTACTAGTTTTTGAGTTATTCTGAATTTTCCACATTTTTTGACCATTTCAACATTTATAAGCAGTTGAAATTTTATGCTCACCTAAGCTGAGCTTGAAAAACGTTTTATAGCCTCAGGGGCCTGGGCTGATCATTTGAGATTCTTGACACAGCCTCGTATGTTTACTATCAGACTGAAAACAACAAATCAAACTACATGTATTAGAAAATGACACAAGCTTGATTTCTAGAAACACTGGACAATATCAGTCATAATAGTGAGGCAATTATTGAACATATTTACCTCATCTGAGCCTTCAGGCTTACTAGGTGAGCATTCAGCATATCTATGCTCTGGTGTTCCTCAACCATTTCCAAAAATGATAAGTACATAAAGAATCGCAGAGAATGGGGCATAATCACCTTGAGGTCATTGACAACAGGTTGTGGCATTGAGCAACTCACAAGCCATTACACAGTTCCTGAGCCTGAGCATGCAGGTTAAATCAGAACCTCCATGGCCTGAGGCTTGGATTTATATGTTTGCATAAGGTAATAGTCAGATATATTTATCAACTCGGTACAAATTAAAAAGAAAATGATGATAAATGTGTCAGTCTAACATATTGTCCTTTATATAGAATCTACCGACAATCTCTAGCAGCTTTGCTACCTTTTTCAACATTGATATTTTCCTCAAAGCTTTAACTTGTGTTCTAAAAATAGTATCAAACTACGACAATTTCCAATTTGGCTTTACTTTTCTCAAATATTTCTCGATAAAATTGAAATCTGAATGAAAGTGACAATGTTTTATATAGCATCGAATGAAAAGAACCGTATTTGACGGATTAATAGCGATTATGCTGACATTTTTTCATAAAAGTTCTACCAATTTGAGCCTAATTTTGGGACAAAAACGCCATTCTCATCGTCAGTACCAATTTTCTTTTTTAGAACAAAAATTTGTTCACACCGATCATATCGTGATTCATACATCAATATTCTCACAAAAGATTTAATTTTCAGAAAATATGGGTCTCGACACGGGAGAAAATCAAATACTCGTTAAATAAACGATTTAACACGACTGACATTTTCGACAGTTGACTCGCGAAGGAAAATCCCCTAAATCGATGCGCCGACAAACTGTCATGACAACAAAGCGGCTTCACAGGGCGGATTTAGCATTGCTTAAAATGGGCTGCGTGTTTGATGAAAATCAGTTTCGTCTTTGGTACACACGAACGGAATTACTTAGGGCCCTGTCTCTCGGTTCAAAGTGGATGGCTTAATTTTCGAACGTTTTTGGTTGCTACGATTTTAATTATATCATTGCGCCTTGGCTACGCATCTCGACTGCTACGATTTTAATTATATCATTGCGCCTTGGCTACGCATCTCGACTGCCAAGGGTAGCAGTTCGATAATCGACTTCTCCAGTCTGTCGGATGAAACTAAAAACCGAGGTCCCGTCTCCATATGATAGCTATTGGTGGAACGTTGAACCCAAATCAACCAATCAACATTTTGCCATATAATGGTTTCTTTCCAGTGTGGATGAATATTGTCTCAATAAAATAATTGAAACAGACTATAAAATGTGTATTGCAGATGTGTATTGATTCTGACAGATCCAAACAAAGATAAAGACTTTAGCAGATTTGAAAACGAGGCTCACTTCCAGACATCCGCCATATTGTGTTAGAAAAACAGAAAATCTGGGCGGAGCACTTGATCAAAAGCCGATTTTGTGTTTCTTTATACATGAAAGTAAATATTTTTATGTTGTAAATAATCAGATGACCTTGTTTTATCGGTTCATTGCTGCAATATTCACCGAAAAGCTTCCAAATTCTCACAGGAAATTATTTTCCTGAAAGGTTTGATGACAACAAAAATGTCAATCTCAGCATCAGTTCAGTTTCTTTTTTTCTAGGATTTCCCTTTGTGAAAGTGGATGAGCTTGGCAAAATTTTGGATTTGCGCTGATTGCAACAGGTGAATAGCAGAGTGTTTTGTTTGATGGTTCCGTAATATAGCTGTTCAGCTTCAGTCAACAGGTTTTGCACCTGGATGTGGGTGGGGTACCGAGCCATGCTTTATTGATAGCAATATACAGATTACAGTCTCTCACACTTCAGTCACTTGTCTATTATCCCGATAGCGCAACCGATCCCGATAGCGTAATGGTTAGAGCGTTCGCTTCGGAAGCGGGAGGCGCGGGTTCTAATCCGGGCCGCGTCATACCAAAGACGTTAAAAATGGTACCAGTGGCTACCTTGCTTGGCGCTCAGCATTATAAGGCAAGCACTGGCTTCTCTTCTCTCAAAAAACTTCAACGATGGGAGCTCCATGTAATACTCTGTTTATGAGGTGTTTGGAGTACTTGGCAGATATTAGAGGTATAGGGTTATGCAAATTTTTAACAGGTAAAGATCATTGTGTTGATCTAGTCTATTTAGACAATTTACTGAAAAGAAGTTCATTTCTTCTTGGCCGCAGTATCTCGCCAGTAAATTCCAAAGTTTCAAATACCCATGAAGCCTAAACCCCAAATCGCAACAAACAGCTTCAAGAAAAGTGTCTTGAAAATTTGCAGAATGTGTTGCGAACACGTTAAAAAGAGAAAGCAAGAGTTTGCAGTAAGGCAAGATTTAAATCATTAGCCCAGAGGCATGCGTTTTAGTATGCCTCTCATCTATATCTTGTAAATAGTTTTAATGGTCCACCCCAAATGTTTTATTTTCCCTTGACTAAATTCTAAATTTAGCCACCCACCCTACACCTGAGGTGATGATCAGAAATTGATTGACTCAGTATCAGAAGATAGATAGATAGGCAACATGACATAAGAAAATACTACATGATAAATGGATCGAGTTAACTCGGCCCTGAGATCGGAGTGCTGTAAAGGCGTCGGAGCTCAAACCAAGGTTTATCTGTGGCTTAGATCTCGATACTCGTTGGTGTTACATGGTCGGTGTTGACCAGTGGTGATTGGCTGTGCTGTCATTCATTATTTTTAGTCGGGTTCTTTATTATTCTGGAAAGATAGTCTGTATCACCATTTACTTCTGTGATAATCCTGAACTGTGATATGTAGCGTCATAATTCAATTGAAGCCAACTGGTTTTTTGCAACAAAAATAATCGCAATACCAAAACACCCCTATTGCGCATCTCTTGCAATTCCAGGGGCGGATCCAGGATTCCTTGAAGGGGGTTCAGTTCTATCATGAGGGGATTCGTTTTCAACAATTTACTTGATTTTTCATAAATTTCCCCATGAACTGAAATAATTTGGTCCTAGAAGGGGTTCAAGTGAACCACCCAAACCCAGGTGTAAATCTGAATTCTGTTGCAATCTGTAACTGTTCTCAGTGATTCTACAATGTCACGTGTTTCAATTTGTGACACTCCCATGCAATGTCGCTGACTTATCACACATCAGTTTTTGAATATAAACTTTGATTATCTCACGACTAATTATCTTGCAAGAAAATAAGACTGAACAACATAGGGTTACTAAGTCCACTTCGTTCCTTAGGAACGAAGTGGACTTCGTTTTTCGTTCCTTAGGAACGAAGTGGACTTGATACCCTTGGCTTGCGAAGATGAGGAATAGGATTTCTTTGAATAGTGTGAAACACTCATGAATGTCTTATTACTATAAGTGTATCCATGTCTCATGTACATGTATATTGCTTGAAAGCCATTTGACATACACATATGTGAATTAGTTAGTGTTGTGCCGATTAATCGAAATAATCGATAACTATCGGAATCTAGCTTCTATCGGTAGCTATCGATTGGAATTTTCCACTATCGATTAATCGAAATTAAATACATGAGTGTATAGTAAAAAACATTTACTAACATAAAATGTTGTTACAAATTCAATTCATTTGTCACAATAATGCCTCCTTATGTCTGCCTTCATTGAGACTTGAATGCATTGTTAATATTCACTTATTAAAGCATCACTTGACAATCTTCACTGTTTATAGTTAGTTTTTTTCTATGCTATGTGCTACAGCAATATTCTATCACATGGTCACTTTATCATGTAGAAAATGTGGCCTAATATATTGGCTATGTTCAATTTAAATACAGAGAAGGGGCATGATGCAGTGACTTGTCACTACATTATCAAATACTGAGCATTTTTAATCACTTCACTGGTTAATGTAAGGGGAACATACATTTCGATTGTACAATCGATAATCAATCGACTAATGTGCTCCGATAATCGATAGTGATTTTCGCGACCGATACCCCACACTAGAATTAGTCTCTAGATACTATGATGCTCTTCAAAAGAATAATGATTATTATTTTAAATATTTAGAGGTGATTCTCAAATCTTATAGTACCAAAAAAAAAATGTCTTGTTCCTGGAAACTTGACCGACTGTCTATTTTTGGGAGCGACTCAAAAGTTTTTAAGCTTCCGGCCAAGGGTAAAAATTGGAATCTTCGAAACATTTTTTTTTTTTTTTTTTTTGTGCTTTCCAGTAGTTCCAGTTTTTATACTCTCTCTGGCTTAACCCAAAACACTGTATATCTCCATTGCTACATTCAATTAAACCATCGTAACAGGAACATGGTGACCTTGTTGCTTTTGCTTCACATTGTAATATGTGAACATATTCTTATTATTCTGACAAAATGGTCTTTAATGAAGACTGGAGCATGTGAGATCGATAAATTCGATCATGGTCATAGAAGACCTCCATCCCTATGAAAAGGAGTTTGTGATCAAAGCTACGTAATTTTAGAAGAAATTAAAGAAAAAAAATCTCTCCATAAATATGTTTCTAGAAACAAGTTTACCAAGCATTCAAACACATCCTTTTTAGATTCTGCTGTAATCTAATAGCATTTTTAACTACCACTACCTCTTATAGAAGAGTAATTGTTTTAAAAGCACATTTACTCAGGGTATGTGATTCAATAGGGCTAGTGTCCTGACCCGATCTTTTGATTTCTGGGGTATCATGAGTTATGAAATAGTCCTAGTGATAGTTGCAAGGTTTGCTTCAATGCATCTAGATTTTGAAATATAAATATTGGGTCATATAAAGGAAGTTAAAAGGTCTGAAAAGGATACTATATTATTTGAACTTTATTTGAAGTGTTGGTTTTATGATAAAGCAAACAGTTTTTATAAAAATTTTGAAGCTTCCTTTAGGATATGGGATACGACCTAAATATCCTATTAAAATAAAGAAAAAAAAAACATAAAAAGATACTGAAATGCTATCTTCGAACTTGGAGCTTGCCTAAAGTTACTGTATTTAACACTTGTTCAAAAGTCTAGATGAGCAGGCTGGTTTGTATCTCACATACATACTTGTTACCTCATTTTGACCCATTTTTCTTGTCTTGCCTGGCTCAGTAGCTCAAATATAATTTTTAGTGGTTACTGCCTGACAATGTTTTCGGCTCGTTGAGACGAGCCGAATATACGATAGGATTTTGGCTGGGAACCTACGAAAAATACCGAACACTCCGCATGACTACACAGGTTGGTTTCCGATCTACACTAATTAGTCATCCGGTAAGCCGAAAAACATGTGATGTTTTAAACGTTAGCAGTGATTGGTTTAATGAAATCCAGCCAATCATCATTTTTCTTTTAAGCAAAGTTCGGATGTAGACCATTTTGCGTATGCTGATATCGGGGCCGTAAGGGTCGACTAATTGCCGAACAGGAAATCCAGGAAGCAGGTCATCTCTGCCTTTTTACTTTTCGGTCTTACCAAGTCCACTCGGCCTTTTTTTTCTTTTTTAATTCAATTTTATGTCCCTTTTAACACCCTCTGTACCCGTGATACAATCAATTACCTAACGTCGGAGAATGATACAACTAAACGCGGAAGATGGAGTCAGGTGAGTTGACGATTATTTTAATTTTACAGGCATTTATGCGGGGGAGTTTGGGTCAAGAGTTGGCAGAAAAATAAAGTGTACATACCTCTGTTTGTTTGCCATCAACAGTATTCTAAACAACATCTCCTTGCCACAGAAACAATAGTTTTCTCGGCGGAAAATTCCACCATCGTCACGAAAATTGATTGCATTTGCTAATTTCTCCAATCTTTCGTCACCTTTTGACATTTTTAACGTTTCAATATAGACCAAAAACATTCTTTGTTACATACAAACAGAAAACAATAATGAAGTCAGGCTGGTTTGTTCACAATATGGTGTTGAACACACACAGGGTAGATCGATTAGAATACAACTTACCTATATGAGTCAATTACCTCGATACAACTAACGTATAAGACTTTTGGATAGAAAATGATGCTCCTTACGTCAGAGAATAGAGCAAAAAATGATACTACTTACGTCAAAAGACTATTGTACATTGAAAAGCCCACGGACTAGAGAGCACGTGTGTGTCAGGCAGGGCAAGTTTGCATGTGTTCCTTATATCAACATGTTCCCAAGGGCTCTTATTTGTGCAATTTTAACGGTTGGTAATACGGAATGCTACTTATTTATTTATTTATTTTAGTCACAACGCATCTAAGGTTGACCAACAGTTCACACATTTCCACCAACAAACACATAAATTTTATCAGCAGAATGTATCTCAATCTCAAAAAAAAGAAAGAAAAAAAAAGAAAAAAAAAGGAAAATGTCTGCATTGTTCGTCCGATTGATGTTCTTCACGTAGCCCCCATCTTCCCCCCCCCCTCCCCCATACACATTGTATATGGATTTGGATATAATCCTCAGATTAATTTTGACACTTTTTTCGCAATTTGAACTTAGTCATATTTTCGGACATTTTGACAATGAAAGTGAATGGACAGGGGTACCTTGTGTGCGCAACTCCTCCTACAGTTTTATTCCGATTCTTTTGAAACTTTACAGATATCTTGACCTTGCTTTGAAGATGTGCATGTGGTTTGGATATAATCCTCAGATTAATTTTTGATACTTTTTTTGCAATTTGAACTTAGTCGTTTTTCGGGTATTTTGACAATGAAAATGAATGGACAGTGGGTACCTTGTGTGCGCAACTCCTCTTACTGTTTTATTCCGAATCTTTTGAAACTTTACAGATGTCTTCATGATGCTTTGAAGATATGCATGTGGTTTGGATATAATCCTCAGATTAATTTTGACCTTTTTTTGCAATTTGAACATTTTTCAGGCATTTTTACAATGAAAATGAATGAACAGTGTGTGCCTTATGTGCACAACTCCTCCTATTGTTTTATTCCGATTGTTTTGAAAATGTACATATGTCCTGACCATGCTTTGAAACTGTGCATGTGGTTTGAATATAATACATAGATTTATTTTTGGCACTTCTTTTTGCAATTTGAACTTCATTGTTTTTCGGACATTTACACTAAGAAAGTGCATATGGTTTGAATATACATCATTCTCAGATTATATTTGTGTA
>CAXHKS010000036.1:0-20146 GCA_964017185.1 Rugalucina vietnamica | reverse complement strand
GGCTTGGGTAAAATAATTTGTACAACCTTAAAAGCATACAAGGTAATAAATAACAGCTTACATTGTAGAAGTCCAGGCTGTTAATTCTTCCTTCTGCTTTGATACTGGCTATCACCTCAGCTGTCTGAAACACAATGACACAGTAAAATGACTAAAATCAGTTACTCATGACATCAAGTTTAAAATGACAGAATATACTGTCGCAATTTTTATGTTGTCTAAAGATGTGACTTTACATTCATTGTCCAAAGATGTGACTTTACATTCACAAGTACATTAGAATTACACCTGGACCTCTTTATTACATGGTTCATTACAACACGGTTTTGGATATAACACTGAACACTGTTAGACCCCAATTGGACTATTTTGGCTACATGTCTATACATTTTACTCTCATTATAACACCGTTTGGATAGCTAACACGGGAATTGGCTTGGACCCCAGTAATAGTGTTATAAAGAGGTTGAGGTGTACTTTTTAAACTCATGTGTATGGGCATGACTGGCTGATAGTTTTTGGTGTTATGATTTAAGGACTGAAATTCTTAAATTTAGCTTGTCAGAGACATTAACACTGTTCTGTATTTCATCATGAGGTGAAAGCTAAAAATCTTCTGGTGTTGACCTTGCTCCGCTTTTGGCATGGCCTACAGTATATCGTGTGACTTATGTTTTTCACTTGGAAATGACCAATATTAAGAATGACACTTTCCATCTTAGGTGATTGAAATGATAATGTTAATATTCCAATTTGTAAAAATATTACATATCTAAACATATCTGTTTCCTGCTATCATCTTTTTTTGTTTTTGTCTTCCAACTACCAAGCACACCCACCTCAACAGAGTAGACATCTATCCTGTTATTAAACACAATCAGATATTTCTCTCCGTTAGGGGACCATTTCACTATATCAGCAGCTGAAAATAGAAAACAATCATCAAGTGGAAGGATGACAGGGTCCATCTGGCCAGATCTGTTCAGGCCAATAACAAGTCCACTTCAATCTTATAGTTTTAATAAGTACTAAGTCTACCCAGGTTCATAATACATCTTTATTTACTGCCTTAGTTACAACCCAATCTATTAACCAAAAGTTCTGACCAAAACAAAGCCTGCACTGCTGTTTTATAGGTAAACGTCATGCATCTGATTATTTTGTGAGGTTAAATGGTTGTTTCCATAGAATTTAAGTTACGTAAGAAAAGTGTAGTATATTTTTTGCATACCTTATCCAAATAAGTGAACAGCATAAGCTTTGATGTGCTGTTTCTTAGAATTGTTGTATTTTTTGGATCCCAAACCAAACATTAGAAAAGTTGTCTTAACTCCAAATATAAAAATTACAGAAAATCTGAATTTCAGTTGCACCCATGTATAGTGTTACAGATCACTTACATTTGATTTTTTATTAATGTCTCCAGCTCAGAGCTGAGGTTATGTCAGGATATTTCTTTCACCATTAACTGCCAGCCTTTCTTGCACCAGCAGTATGGGTAAGAGAAACCTCAGAAACAAATATTTCCAGGACCAAATCTTCACAAAGCGGCACTATCAATGCTTACATTTGATATGAATTGGAAACTCTACCATCTCAGGTTCTGTCCAGCAAATTGATTTGAACATTAACTTTGGAATCTCAGACTCATGACATCATAGCACTTTCAAACCTCTCTAGAATCTATCCCACAACAATAACACCTTTATTATCTTTTACGGTGTAGTGTTTTCCCTTGGAGTAACTACTATTACTGACCTTGTTTAATGTTAGTTATATAAGCCGACCTGCCGGTAATAAGGTTCCATGTGTGGAGGGATCTGTCTGTACCAACTGTTAGAGCCAATTTACCACTCGGATGGACTGACACGCTGTTCACTGCTGACCTACAAAACACAGGAAACCGGTCTTCCGGTGGCACAAAGCAGCTTGTACAGTCACAGAAGAAGGCTAGAATCTTGAAATTTTAAGTATAAATAGAGGAGGAGTTACTGCACAGCTGATCTGCACCTTTGATTTTGCATAAGCAAAAATCCAGTTTACTCATGATGCAGCTCATAATGAACAAGTAGGGGCAAATTTGAAGAGACGTCTATAACTTCTAAAATGTTTAGCAGTAACATTGTAAGACTGGTATCTGTAAAAGAAGCTCTGCAGTTTTAACTGCTAAATTTACATGACAAAATACTATGAACGAATGTGATCTTTAGGCAGTTAATGATAATCCAATAGAGTTTCAACACCAGTGTCTAACTTTTGCAAAATATTGGCTATAGCTGTACGAGCCAGATCACGGTCTAAACTGTTATGTAATTACATTTCTCCGTAGAAAGTGAGGACAACCTATGAATTTTAAGGTAATTACAGCACATTTAATCAAACAAGTTTTGAGCCACATCAAGAGAAAACTGGATTTTTGCCTATGCGAAAACAAAGGCGCAGATCACCTTCGCAGTAACTGCAAAGCTGATCAGCGCCTTTGTTATCGCAACTTGGATAGAACAATTTCTCTTAGCCAAACTTTCAAGCATATAACCTGCTTCTGTAGCTGCACAGGCTGGTTTGTGTCAGATCTGGTGGGAAACCCCTAAGACCGGTTTTCTCTCGTTGCAGCTCATTATTTTTAGGAGGACTTACTTGTGTCCTTTGAAAGTCCTCAAGCACTCCCAAGTAAATGTTTTCCATAGACACAGTCTGCCATCTTCACTGGTACTGAACAAGAATCCTTTGTGAAAGTCTAGACTAGTTATTGTGCCTGAAAATGAGAAAAGACACTTATGTTTGTTTTTGTAGCTGCTTAAATTCAGATCAACAATTTTTAGTCATGCCAGAATATTAAAAGCCACTGTTTCATGGTTAGTTTATCAGTGAGTCTTGTTCAAGGTCTTGTTCCACATCTTTCTGCCACTGTGACAGCACCATACCTGTGAACCAGGTAAACCAAAGAGTGTGCATACATGAGTTTGTTTACAACACTTGCAAGTCCTGAGGGCAATATTTACAGTATTTTTAAACAAAGGTAAATTAACCTATATACTACATTTATGAAAATGTCCTTTTTGACATCCTGAAACGACATAATTCATAGTTTTACATTACATCATTTATTCGACAAAGTGCGTTTTAATTATTCAAAAGTACATGTATTTTTCTCCTCGAGGTAAATTATTACTTTGTCTCAAAATTGGAAATTTATAAAAATAATATTAAAATTCTTTGAAAAGAAATATAAACATTCTCTATGTCAACAAAATTGCTTTTCTTTTTTAAAGCTACTTGAAATTAACAAAAATTAAGATACCCGAGTGGTGTACAAGAGAGCCTAGTTCTCTCTGCTTCTTTAGGTTGAGAAGACGAATAGTTTCGTCAGTGCTGCCAGATGCCAAGACCCCCTTGTTCGACACAACTACTGTTTTCACACAACCTGCATGTGAGCGATCAGTGAAGCTTGTCTCTATCTGATAATCCTGAAAAAAAAAAAAAAATGTTAGCAGATACAGAGAAGATACATGCACTTTTTCTTCTTAGATTTACTTCTTACCCCCAACAGTTGCAGCTTATTGCTAGGTAGTCCTCTCACTTACGAATAACAGTTTGTGGTGTTACAGTTATAACTTTGCCTGGATGCACAAGCAGACGATCTATTGTTTGCCTCGAATGTGCAGGGGGCCGCATTACAAGACAACTACATGTATTCTGTCATTGACCCGGTCAGCAAGCTACTCTTTCCTGAGAAAAATCAATATTGGTTACCCGAATTTCACCTTTCCCGCCTCTTCGCTCATTCGGTCGAGGTTATAACTCGGTCAATATCGTTGTGATTTAATAATTTTTAGACGCTTATAAAATCATGCTTTGACAGAAATATAACTGGGTTCATACCTTGAGTTGAAGAAATAATGAAGATGTAAAAGTACATGCAACGCTTTTATTAATATTTTTATTTTGTTTTCATATGTTCTGCTTTTAATTCAGTAAGGTTAAACACCGAGTAATTCACCTCATACAATAGTTGCGAAACCTCACTCCACTACGTTCCTTTGCGGTCCATAACAATTGTCATTGAATAAAACAGGATTACACATGGTTGACACGTGGTGAGTGCATCCGAACTTGATCTTAATGACGTCATGGGAATGCTTTGATGTCACGTTGCGCGTTTTGTCACGTGAGCATGGAGAGCTTGTTTCTGATTGGCTTAGCGTCGCGTAAAAAAGTGGGAGCAAATGAGCTAGCTGAATGTGTAAATCTCACAGAAATTATGGATTTTAAGCAGGAAATCAGAGACTTTTCTTATGGAACATCACCTGGAGAGAAAATTTAATATCTCTTTGAACAGTATGTGAAGTGAGGGTAAGCGGGATTTTGTTTTTCATGGTGAATTTCGGGTTTCAAAATTTGATGTGTAAAGTAAAACTATTTTCGACCAGTTAGTACACGCTTGGCACTGAGGCTGTATGACGCATTCGGAATGTTTTTGTGTAAACATGCATGGAGAAAATAAAAAATAAAAAACAGCTGACGGTCTGAGTCTACTCATACGAATGACCTATGACGTCACGCCAACCGGATCAATCCAGCTGCCTCTTTTAGGACATCCTAAATATTTAAGGAAATGACTACAAAGATTAAATCTAAGGAAACAACATTTTGTAGATATCAATGTATTGGGTCGAAACAGTGTGGGCCGAATTGATTGTGGGCCGAACCAATAAATTGGACATAATAAAACTATTTTTCTACCATTGTTTTAAAATGTCAATAAAAAATCACATAAAATCAAATTCATTTTTGTCTAACCCCTCCGACTTGTATAACACGTAAGCCAAGCAACACTTCGTCGTACGTTCCCACAACGATTTCCATTTTGAGATCATTCCTCAGTTTCCGACATGTGCTTGTGTAAAACGTCACAAATGCGTAAAATCTCAAACTAAAAGCAAAAAAGAAGTGAATCGTAGAACTATCAAACTAAACGAATAAATTGTAAATTAAGCATTTTTAATAGAACAAATGATTTTTAATTAAAAATAATGAAATTTTGAGTAAGACATTGATTTTGAAATCGAAAACAAAATCCTTGTTTTTGGTTTGAGATTTTTACACATCCACATCGAGCACCTGCAAAACCTTCCCATATTTTCTTGAATTTCTAGCTAAATTCACTTCAAACGGAGGTGACAACAATGCAGGAGGAAACTCCAATGACAAACACACTGTGGATGGGAGATGTAAGCTTTAAAAGACGATAGCCATTAAAAAAAGCAAAACCTTGTTATTGTCATTAGTTTTCGTGGCAGTCTCAGTTTCCAATATGTTGCACTTTCTTTTTGTTCTGACCATTACCAGGAGTTGTGGAAATGTGACTCTCTCAAGGCCACAATGTAGGGTGCCCTGGCTGAGGATCGAACCTGGGACCTCTGGGACAGGAGTCTTACACACTATCCTTGCTCCAGTCCGTTCCACTATTCAACAGAACATTTAGATTCTTGAGGATGTGTGTTTTAAAGTCTTGATAATGTTTATAAAGTAACTGATTGTGACTTGTTTGTCAGTTCTGTCACGGTGAACATGGAAGATATGTTTGAGTATCGGTGATAATCAGCAATTTACACAGGTACACAGGTACAAACAATACATCACAAATCACGTGGTCTATAAAATACAGGTAAGTCATGTGACTATCACATGACCTTTTCTCACTTCCGGGTGGCAAAAAAGCTACCTCAGGTCAATGAATGTGTAATGAACTGTAATGTTTTGATGTATAAAAGTGTAAAATAATGTCGAAATATTACCTATTCATAACAAATTTACTTCCAAATATGTTTGTTCATAAATTGATTCTTGTTTCTAATTTCGTATTATAAGTATTAAGCATTTATTACCATGCGGAATTTGAAAATATGAATTTAAAAGGTTTGCACCTCATTCAAAAGATGAAATATTCCCACGGTATAAATCATAAATCAACGTTCAATAATTTCCGTGTTTGAATCAATTTTTTAAGTTTTATAAATACAAAAAGAAACGGGAATATCTTTAAGCCGTCATTTTGGGCTCTCTAACTCTCTCTCTAGCGCATGATTTAAATTTGTTTTGCATGCGGTGAAAAAAACAAACAAAAAAAACAACAACAACATGTTTTCATTCCGTGTACTTTATAGTGTATCTATTTTTATCTACGTAAGGACCCTATATCGAGATATAGGGTCCTTGATCTACGACACTGGAATCATAATTATCTTTTGCTTATCCAAGCAATGTCATCATATGTATTGATAATTAATCGACCGACAACACACAAGCCGGCTGCCCCGGGGGGGGGGGGGGGGGGGGGGGGAGGGGGGAGCTAATCCCTTATCATTCATATTGTACCCCAAGAATGTGTCATTTCTTTGAAGAAGGTGTCATATATAATAATTAAAGAAGCCGATTATCATGATTATGGTCATCGTAATTTGAGATAGTGTGTCATAAAACTGTCTTCAATAGCTGTAACCGCCCCTCTTTCCGGCAAATTGATTATTATCATTGTATAACCTTTGAATAGTTTGGCATGTATTTAAACTGGATCAAGTTATATTCATTGGGATTATTTAAATATAATGTGATGTTCTTAAGAATTAAAATGTACAAGATGGATAAAAAGAAGAAGAAACTTTCATTCATAAAAAGCGCTAAGATGATTGCACTTTTATTTCTAGTTTCGGTACAAATAAGGTTGGAAAAGAGGACCAAGAACTATTTATTTATTTATTTAATTGTTAATTACCTTTTTTAATTTTTCCATTATGATTGATTTTTTTAATCTGATTGCAGAGATGTGGCCTCGTGGTTGGCACAAATTGTTAATTAATTATTAATAATATCCAAGTATTACGAATTTTTGTTCGCGCGGTTCAAACATCATTTAGGATATGCCTACTTACGACGCTCAACATGCTCAAGAACGTGTTAAAAATGAAAAGTTTTATAAAAGAGCAAACCATCAACGAATACAAATGCCAAAAATTATTAAAAATTTTATATTTAGAGGTCATTATCGTTCACTGATTGAAATGGCACCACACATTTCACTTTCATTCTAACTAATGTATGTAAACAATACATGCATGAGGATAGAACCTGTGTAGGGATCTTTAACCTGAACCGAGGGTGTCTGTCTAGGCACAGAGGGCCACCAATTAACGTCCCTATTCTGCATTCATGTCATCCCTGCAAATAACACGAAGGGAAGCTTGTTCAGACACTGAACTGTCCAAAATGCCGGCAAGCATTTACCCGGGACCTCTAGCACCAGAATCCAGTGCGCTAACCACTTAGCAACCACGCTTCTATCTACACCATATCGGAAGATAGATATACTTGAGCTGGGGGTTCTACACTAAATTGCAATTATTTAAATGAATCTGTTTCTTATATTTATAAACTTGAGACATAGTGGAAAACTACATGACTTTAGAGCTACAGGTCTTTTGTTTCATACCTACCTCTGCCATTTAGTGTCCCGAAACAAGACACTTTAAGCTTCCCAAGGTACTCGCTCTTACAAGGAAGCAGTAGCTCTGTCCTGTCATGACTGAAAATTGTTGAGCCATGACCAAACAATTCCAAAGAAACCAAAAGATTTCTTTGTTACAATTATTTTGTTTTTCCTAGAGAGAATAAATGTTCGAATGTTTGCATATCTGGAACATGAAACACTAACACAAATACTGACAAACAAGATAAAAAATGATATTCAGAATTGCATTATTATTCAGAATTGCATTATTGAAATATTCCAAATTTTCTGCATAAAGTGTTCCCTGAATATTACTGTCATCACAGAGGCATAATAATGGTATCTTTCCTTTATAGCTGGAGCCATATATGGATGAATTTTTCATTCTTCAAGCCTTTGATCAGATGGGGGAAACAGCCCAACAGGTCAAACTGATACACATAAAACATTCAGGGTAAGTGTCTTACAGATGTATACTATATTAATTTAAAGGTGCAGTGACACAAAACACCATGAAATATATGAGCCGCCTCACGAGAAAACCAACAATCTGCATATGCGAAAACAAAGACGCAGATCAGCTTCGCGGTAACCGCCTTTGTTTTCGCTACACTGATAGTACACTTCCTCTTCTTCTTAAATCCAAAATTTCAAGCATCTAGCCTGCTTCTGTGACTGTACAGCCTCATTTGTGTCAGACCTGTTCGGGAACCTCATTGTTGATTTTCTCATGAGATGGCTCATATAATGGAGAACTGTTCCACAGAGAAGTTTTGCTATTGTGGATCTGATAGATACATGAAATTGAATGTCGGAATAAAGTGTAGACACAGGCTATATTACACTTAAAGGCAGATTAAGGGATAGTGCATCTGTTAACTATCTGTCATTATCTCTCATGAAAAGGCTGAATAATACAGAATCTGCTTTCAAAAAAACTTCCCTATACAGACAACCATGTTTAAGTTTCAGGGAATGTACAATTTTCAATTGGAGTTCACATGTGTTTTCTTCGAGTTAAGATAATAATATCTGTAATTATCATTTTCCTCTTTCCTTTTGACAGGACAGGGGAAAATGATGACTACTTAAAGATATTTGGCAAAGAGCGGGAAATAGGCTCGAGTGTTGGCCATAGATACCCAGAACTTAGGTAGGTGGTATAGATGGAGTGTTGTATCATACATGTACATCTTACCATTACCTTGAATAGTTCAGGAAAAATATCTTGGAATTATTGATTACTACTTACATACATGTATTATTTGACTTACACTTGAGAAATCTCACAGAATTTTTTCATTCTTGATTGCCCTGATGTTGACATTGGAGAGCCTGGGACTAACCAGTGACATCCTACCTTGCAGTATTGCTTTATAGATGAGCATTACTTAGTGAGCCCTCTTTTAAACTACAGCTGTATTCATTGAAATATGGGCCCTTCAGCAATCCTCTTTTAGCTTGCCAGGGTACTTGTTAATACCCAGGAAGCAGTGGCCCTTTCTCGACATGACTGAAAAATTGTTGACTTTTGTTAAAGAACAAAACAGAGAAACAAATATTTTGTATGCTTGCAGACTACCAGCTGGCTACTGTTTTGTGGAGTTTAAGGATGGTGATGCAGCACAGAGGGCCATGCTGCGGCTCAATGGCAAGATTATACCCAACAGTCAACCTGTAGGTGTAGCCTCATAGATCGTTTAGAGACAGCCAATGTGACAGAACAACCAATGTTTATAAAATCAATACATGTATAAGGCTGTCATATGCAAATACCTGTCATAGAACAACTTTCTCTGGAAAGTTAATCTCGGACATATGTTTATTACTTTTTGTTGTATATTGATTTAATTTGTGTTGGTTGTCCTAAGTCAAGTTGGTTGACTCTATCAGTAGATGATGCAAAGTAAATTTTAATATATTAATATCAGATTGTCTGAATTATGATTTGTCCACAGAATGTTCAATGACATTGCTTTTCTAACATTTCAAAAACTCTGACCGTAGTGCTAATAAACTGGCACAGAAGCTTTTACAGAAGAATAATAGTTAGAAATTTGACTATAGCAGTATCAGTATGGAGCACAGTAGCCTAGTGATAGTGCATGTAACCCGAGCAAGCTGGGTTCAACATTTACCTCCAACGTGGAGTGTCCTCGAACAAGACACTCCCTAATGAACTTACTGAACTGGTAAATTCCTAGAAAGCGTGGGCTCTATCCCGGCATGACAGAAAAATTGGCGACTGGGTCATGGGAGTTCAGCCATAACTAATCCAATCCAGATTGTTGTACTGTATTGTACATAGTACATGTACAATCAAAACGAAGTCCAGTCACGCTTATCCACTCATGCCAAACAGGACCTGGCTGTAAAATAAATATGTAAATGTTTTATAATTGATTTGCTTATATTAGAGCCTTTGAAGTTTCCATGTAGTCATTCTTTTGCCTCTCTTTTTCAGCCTGTTAGGTTCAAATTAAACACAAATCTTAGCAGAGACACAAAATCAAGGTAAGTAACTAGAATTGTTTTGACTTTTAGACATCCAAAATATTAATAGCTAAAATTAGATCATTTCTTCAGAAAGGTAAACATTAAAGGCCTTGTGTATTGAAGCCGGGCTCAGGTCATTTTATAGATTCGACTTTTAATGAGGAGAATAATTCTTAAACAATATGGCAGAGAAATAAAAACAAAAAAGAGGATTATTCTATGTCATGAAAGTAAGGCTTTGTACTTTGTGTCGTATTGCATTATGTGGATATTTATCATTTCAGAAAAGAGTTTTCATTGTTTGTCGGAGAGTTGAGTGATGATGTCGATGATTATGTATTGTTCCATGCCTTCAAGAAAAAGTATCCCTCTTGTCATACAGCAAAAGGTAAGTCATTGTGTCAAGTGAAAATAGTCTTGAGATATTTGTAACCATCCTCATACAAAACTGTAAAGTACCCCAAGGTTGGGTAAGGTTAGTAGGAAAGCATAGTGGCTCAGTGGAAAATATCAACTTTTACATTGAGAGTCCTTAATGGTTTGAATTCTACTGTGTATCATGTCTGCAAAGCAGTTCTTAAGAATACCCACAAGCTATATGTTTTTAAGCAAAAATAATGGATACCCCTGAACATCCCAGTTTCCTATGTACATGTATATGATGGTTTTAGCTTGATGAGATCTTGATAAGAACACAATATAGAGATTCTTCTCCATAACAGTACTTTATTGATATTCTTTGAATGAGATTTACTGATAGCCAATGTTTTAAATTTTCAGTTCATTCCATTTCAGTTGTGTTTGACAACCGAGGGTTCTCTAAAGGTTTTGGGTTTGTTAGGTTCTCAGAGGAAACAGAACAACAGAAAGCTCTCATTGAGATGCAGCACAGTCATGGAATAGGCAGGAAGATGATCCGAGTCAGCCTGGCTACTCCCAAAAAGTAAGGATTCTTGCTACATGTATAATCATTAGAAAATTTGCTTTTAAGATTTACAATAACAAAGATGCAGACCACAAACATACAAACCATTCAAACATTAGCCATCTCTTACAGTTCAAGTGGCCTGTTCCGAGTGATAAATGAGACTGTAATGGATCAATATGTTCATAAAGGTTCTGATTTTAAAATAATTGAGCCACTGCATCAGAAAACCAACAGTATGCATATACGATAACAAAGGCGCAGACCAGCTTCATGGTAGCGTCGAAGCTGATCAGTGCCTTCGTATTCCCTACTCAGATAGTACTATCCCTCTTCTTAAATACGAAAATTTCAAGCATCTTGCCTGCTTCTGTGACAGTACAGGCTGGTTTGTGTCGGACCTGGTTTGAAACTCAAATTGTTGGTTTTCTTACGCAAAGGCTTATATAGTATAATTATGCTTCTCTATTTAGAACTGAAGACTCAACAGTAGCTCTGTTTGCAAGGATTTGTTTTTAGCTCACCTGAGCCGAAAGCTCACAAGGTGAGCTTATAGGATGGCCATGTCATGATCCGGCGTCCGTCGTCCGTCGTCCACAATTTCAAAGATCTTCTTCTCTGAAACCGCTTGGCCGATCTTGTTGAAATTTTATGTGGAGCCTCCTTGGGTAATGGCATTGTAATTTTGATCGCGAAATCCAGGTCACATGACCAAGATGGCTGTCACGCCCATATATGGTAAAAACCACTCAAAAATCTTCTTCTCCAGAATCGGTGGGCCGATTTCCACGAAACTTGGTATGTAGCATCGGGGACGTCAGCCCATCATAGTTTGATAAAATGATGACCCTTGGATGACCTTGACCTATTTTACGGCAAGGTCAAATGTGGAAACATAGGCTTTTACATGGGAAAAAGTGAAAACTATGGATTTTTTGAAAACTATTGCAGCCTGAGGCCTGAAAAGTGGTAGATACAAACAACTAATGGAGTAGATGAAGGTATGTGATTAATTTAGGTCAAGGTCATCTCTTGACCTTGGCCAGTCTGTCGTCCATACACACTTTTCAAAGATCTTCTCTGAAACTGCTTGGCCAATCAAAGTGAAATTTTATGTGGAGCATCCATGGATAGGGGAGACAAAAGTTTGATCGCGAAATCCAGGTCACATGACCAATATAGCCGCCACACCCATATATGGTAAAAACCACTCAAAAATCTTCTTCTCCAGAACCGGTGGGCCGATTTCCACGAAACTTGGTATGTTGCATTTGTGACTCCAGCCCATCATAGTTTGATCAAATGATGACCATAGGATGACCTTGACCTATTTTACGGCAATGTCAATTTTGGAAACATAGGCTTTTACATAGGAAAAAGTGAAAACTATGGATTTTTTGAAAACTGTTGCAGCCTGAGACCTGAAAAGTGGTAGACGCAAACAACTAATGGAGTAGATGAAGGTATGTGATTAATTTAGGTCAAGGTCATCTCTTGACCTTGGCCAGTCTGTTGTCCATACACACTTTTCAAAGATCTTCTTCTCTGAAACTGCTCGGCCAATCAAAGTGAAATTTTATGTGGAGCGTCTATGGATAGGGGGAACAAAAGTTTGATCGCGAAATTCGGGTCACATGACCAAGATGGCTGCCATGCCCAACTATGGTAAAAACCACTCAAAAATCTTCTTCTCCAGAACCGGCTGGCCGATTTCCGCGAAACTTGGTATGTAGCATTTGGGACTCCAGCCCATCATAGTTTGTTGAAATAATGACCCTAGGATGACCTTGACCTATTTTACGGCAATGTCAATTTTGGAAACATAGGCTTTTACATGGCAAAAGGCGAAAACAGTGGATATTTTGGAAACTGGTGCAGCCTGAGACCTGAAAGTTGCTAGATGCAGACAACTAATGGAGTCGATGAAGGTAAGTAATTAATGAAGGCCAAGGTAATTTCTTGACCTTGACCGCAGGTCATTTAAATATCAAAATTAAAATTATGGTTTTCTCAGAAATCACTGGGTTTGGAAACTATTGCAGCCTGAGACCTGAAACTTTGCAGATGCAGACAACTTATGAAGTCAATAAAGGTGTGTGAGTATTCAAGGTCAAGGTCATTTATGACTTAATACTCCAAGATCAGGCTTCAGGTGAGCGTTCTTAGGACCAATGGTCCTCTGGTTGTTTAAACAAGACAATTTCATCGAACTATTTGGACATTTACATATCAGTTCCTTTATTTTTCCATCTCACTTATTAATGTCATTGGTTACAGACATGATAATCCCAGTTCAGGTCAAACATCAGCTCCTAACCAGCCACCGCCGTCCATGCAAAACATGCAGAACAACCCGAGTTACTACGGAATGAATGCCAGAACTTATGAAGAGTACCTGTACTACCAGCAATACTACTACAGCCAGTATTATGCCAACAGTGGTTATAATCCTGCAGCTGCCGCTGCTGCCGCCGCTACTGGACAGGTAAATGAGCGGTCTCGTGAGAAAACCTACATTGTGGTTTTCGAACAGGTCCGACACAAACCAAGCTGTACAAGCCCAGAAGATGGCTAGAGGCTGGAAATTTTGGATTCAGAAAATAGGGGAATTGTACTATCCGTATAGCGAAAACAAGGGCGTGATCAGCTTTGCAGTTACTGTGAAGTTGATCTGCGCCTTTGGTTTCGCATATGCAAAATGTTGGTTTTCTCATGACGCAGCTGAAATATTTGTATTTCAATTTGAGATGCGAACAACATTTGTATGGTATAAATAAATAAAAGTAAGTTTTTTGAAAGACTAGAAATTATATAAACAATTTGTAAGATGCACATAGCAGATGTAATAAGAATAAATGTACTAAAATTAGCTTAAGCACAAAAGAGGGATTATACTTAAAATTACTAAAATATTTTTGGAATAAATAAAATATAGTTGTTAGATCCTTTGGAAGCATTAAAAACATTCTGACAAAGAGAGAAGGTGTGCTGTATTGTACAATTATGGTCTAATTACAATTAAATAAATTTTAGTAAAATGTATCAATTTTATAAAACTGTTTGGCACAAACTTTGATTGTAAACTTATATTATTAGAACTTGTAAACTGAAGCCTCAATCATGATAATTTATTGTTTATTCCTCATGTTGCCATGTATCTGTAGGGACTGAGAGAAATAAACTTATTTGTATTTGTATTTGTTAACATGTTTCAGCCTAATGAGATGCTACAACATGAACCTGATGTTTTGGAAGGTAAGTTTACTTGCAGATCACGTCTCATTAGAGTCCGCAGAAAAAACAAACAAACAAGAAAAACAAACAAACAAACAAACAAACTGAGAAATAAGTAAAAAACTAACTAGGTTTCAAAACAGGTCCAACACTAATATCGGCACTATACTGGTACAGAAGATTGCAAGTGGCTTGGAATTTTAGACAAAGGCAGTAGAGGGATTGCAAACAGATGGGTTCTGACCAATTGTGTGGCTGCTGCTGAGCTTATTTTGGCCTTTGCTTTCAATCTTATTTGGCTATCTTAAGAATTTAATTGCTATATTTTCCAATTTTAGATGCTGGCAATTTAGATGTTCAATACCAATATTGCCATAGTTCTTTAATATAAAAATTCCAAACTTCCACATATGGGTAGTTTGAAGCCCTTGCAGATCAATCAAAGCGGCGGCCCAGGCCTAGAAATTTTTCTGATGACCTACTCGTCCTGTGGGGCGAGTTGTAAACAATTTTCACTCGTCCTTACTGCTGGTGCACTCGTCCTCAAAATCTGGATTTCAAAAGAGACAAAAATCATCAAAAACTAATGTCGCCCTGCTTCGACATTTTTTGTCTACTTTCCATATCAAAATGAAAATGCTCGATTATTTGACTTTTGGTGTAAGCCGTTTTTTCACATGGAGATAAAACCCGTGACGTCTTAAGTCTCGATAGTACGGCGCACCGTGAATAAAATGACCAATGCTTTCCGGTATTTGGACCATGTACTGGATTTTATTGAATTTCATTTACTGCGGACTAGTGACGTAGTGCAAACATCCGGTTGACAATCGGAAACAAAATCTTCAGCAGATTTTGCATTTACAGACATTTACTGCCTCAAGTCAGTCCCGAAAATGCTACTCGTCCTGTCGGGCGAGCCAGGGTAAATTTCCACTCGCCCGTATCGAACTTTCACTCGTAAATACGAGCGGACGTGTGGATTTTTCTAGGCCTGCGGCCCCCGTGGCAGAGTGGTTAAGAGCGCTGATAATTCATTACCGCACTTCACCAATCGATCATCTCACCGCTGTGTCTGGTGTTGGTTTGAGCTCCGCTCTTGCCACATGTGAGACAAGCCAAGTTCTGCTTGCGGGTGTGCCAGGTGGTTTTTCTCGGGGGTTCTCCCGTTTTTACCCCACCTACTGATTGACCAGTCTCATATGAGCTGAAATAATCTTGAAAGGGACGTTAAACTGAATCAAAAAAAAAAAAAGAAAAAAAAAAATCAATCAAAGGCATTGTGTATATGATACAAAACCAGCATTTTTAGCTCACCTGAGCCGTCAGGCTCACAAGGTGAGCTTATAGTATACCCATGCTCCGTCGTCCGTCCGTCGTCCGTCCGTCGTCCACCATTTTCAAAGATCTCCTCTGAAACCGCTTGGCCAATCAAAGCCAAATTTTACATGAAGCATCTATGGGAAGGGGGAACCAATGTGTATATAAATAATCCAGGTCACATGACCAAGATGGCCGCCATGCCCATATATGGTAAAAACCCTTCAAAAATCTTCTTCGGAACCACTGGACCGATTTCAACCAAACTTGGCATGAAGCATTAATGGCTCAAGCACTACAATGTGTATATAATTCATGACCCTATGATGACCTTGACCTATTTTACGGCAAGGTCAACATAGGTCGCAAATGCATTTGAATGGGAAAAATTGTTAAATTGTCATTTAAAGGAAAAATCTTGCAGAAAATGAGCAGTAGGACTGAATATTAATGATTCTGAAAAAAATTGGGCACCAGGGGCTCATCCGCCCCCACCCCGGGGCAATATACATGTATATCTCCATAATATTCAAACATCTTCTCCTCTGAAACCGCTTGGCCAATCAAAGCGAAATTTTATGTGAAGCATCAATAGGAAGGGGTAACAAATATGTATATAAAAAATCCAGGTCACATGACCAAGATGGCCGCCATGCCCATATATGGTAAAAACCATTCAAAAATCTTCTTCTCCAGAACCGGTTGACCGATTTCAACGAAACTTGGCACGAAGCATCGATGGCTCAAGCACTACAATGTGTATATAAATCATGACCCTGTGATGACCTTGACCTATTTTACGGGAAGGTCAACATAGGTCACCAATGCATTTGAATAGGGAAAACTTTTAAAATGTCATTTAAAGTGAAAGTCTTGCAGGAAATGGGCAGTAGGACTGGATATTAATGATTCTGAAAAAAATTGGACCCCAGGGGCTCATGTGCCCCCACCCCGGGGCAATATACATGTGTATTTCCATAATATTCAAACGTCTTCTCCTCTGAAACCGCTTGGCCAAACAAAGCCAAATTTTAAGTGAAGCATCTATAGAATGGGGGAATCAATGTGTATATAAATAATCTAGGTCACATGACCAAGATGGCCGCCATGCCCATATATGGTAAAAACCCATCAAAAATCATCTTCTCTGAAACCAATTGACTGATTTCAAGGAAACTTGGCGTGAGGCATCGATGGCTAAAGTACTCCAATGTATATATAAATCATGACCCTGTGATGACCTTGACCAAGTTTATGGCAAGGTCAACATGGGTTGCTTGTGCATCTGAATTGGGAAAACTGTTAAAATGTCATTTGAAGGAAAAAGCCAACAGGAAATTGGCAAATGGACAGAATATTGAAGATTCTGAAAAAAGAAAATGGCCCAAGGGCTTATCTGCCCCTGCACTGGAGTTAAATACCATAATATTCAAACATGTTTATTGGTATATGCAGCTGATCTCAGGTGAGCGTTTACAGGACCATTGGTCCTCTGGTTAGCTGACCTGAGCCGAAGGCTCACAAGTGAGTTTATAGGATAGGTAGGCACCCGGCGTCCGTCTGTCCGTCCGTCCGTCCGTCCGTCCGTTGTCCACCGTTTTCAAAGATCTTCTCTGAAACCGCTTGGCCAACCAAAGCCAAATTTTATATGAAGCATCTATAGGATGGGGGAACTAATGTATATATAAGAAATCCAGGTCACATGACCAAGATGGCCGCCATGCCCATATATGGTAAAAACCCTTCAAAAATCTTCTTCTCCAGAACTGGTGGACCAATTTCAACGAAACTTGGCATGAGGCATAGATGGCTCAAGCACTACAATGTGTATATAAATCATGACCCTGTGATGACCTTGACCAATTTACGGCAAGGTCAACATAAGTCCCCTATGCATTTGAATGGGGAAAACTGTTAAAATGTCATTTAAAGGGAAAATTTTGCAGAAAATGGGCAGTAGGACTGAATATCAATGATTCTGAAAATAATTGCACCCCAGGGCTCATCTGCCCCCAACCCGGTGTCAGATAATATTTTGACCCCCATAATATTTTGACCCGCGGGTCACTTTTTCCCTATAATATTTTGACCCCCCCTATAAAATATTGACCCCCCCTAATTTTTTTTTCTGTCAACTGCTTAAAACAGCATTGGAATACCTATGTATGTACTCAATAAGAAAATTATAATATATTTACTAAGGTTCGTCAAAGAATAAATTTCATGAGTAGGGGGGGGTCAAAATATTATACCATAATATATTGACCCCCCCATGTTCAAGTTACTTTTCTAATGATAATAGTCAGCCTTTTTCTCTTGTTATCATAAACGAAACCAAACAAGTGCAAAAATGATTTACATTAATCTATTTCCATTATCACTGGTAGATAGGGGGGGGGGGGGGGTCAATATATTATGGTATAATATTTTGACCCCCCTGTTAGGTGTATGTTATTTGTTTAGATAATGATAAAAGACCAGTTTCTCCTGAAATTATGCATGAAATTCAGACATCTGATTGAAATAAAACAGCTTCACTAGGTTAAATTCAGGGACACCACTTTTAGGGGGGGGGGTCAAAATATTATAGGCAAAAAGTGACCCGCGGGTCATAATATTATGACCCCCCCTACCCTGTGTATGCTATTTATTTATATGATGATAAATTACTTTTTCTCCTGTAATTACAGGTGAAATTCAAACACTTAATCAAATATAACAGCTTCAACATGCATCTATTTTCGATAATGCTGGAACAGGGGGGGGGGGGGGGGGTCAATATATTATGGTATAATATTTTGACCCCCCTGTTAGGTGTATGTTATTTGTTTAGATAATGATAAAAGACCAGTTTCTCCTGTAATTACGCATGAAATTCAGACATCTGATTGAAATAAAACAGGTTCACTAGGTTAAATTTACGGACACCACTTTTAGGGGGGGGAGGGGGTCAAAATATTATAGGCAAAAAGTGACCCGCGGGTCATAATATTATGACCCCCCTACCCTGTGTATGCTATTTATTTATATGATGATAAATTACTTTTTCTCCTGTAATTACAGGTGAAATTCAAACACTTAATCAAATATAACAGCTTCAACATGCATCTATTTTCGATAATACTGGAACATGGGGGGGGGGGGGGGGGGGGGTCAATATATTATGGCATAATATTTTGACCCCCCTACTAGGTGTATGCCATTTTTAGATGATGATAAATGACCACTTTCGCATTAAATCAATATGAAATTCAAACATCTGTTTGAAATAAAACAGCTTCACTTCATTAAATTCACGGACACCACTTGTGTGTGTGTGTGTGTGGGGGGGGGGGGGGGGTCAAAATATTATAGGCAAAAAGTGACCCGCGGGTCATAATATTATGACCCCCCTACCCTATTTATACTATTTCTTTGTATGATGATAAATTGCTTTTTCTCCTGTAATTACACATAAAATTCAAACACTTAATCAAATATAACAGCTTTAACATGCATCTATTTTCGATAATACTGGAATAGGGGGTGGCGGGTTAATATATTATGGTATAATATTTTGACCCCCCTGTTAGGTGTATGTTATTTGTTTAGATAATGATAAAAGACCAGTTTCTCCTGTAATTACGCATGAAATTCAGACATCTGATTGAAATAAAACAGTTTCACTAGGTTAAATTTACGGACACCACTTTTAGGGGGGGGGGGGGGGTCAAAATATTATAGGCAAAAAGTGACCCGCGGGTCATAATATTATGACCCCCCTACCCTGTGTATGCTATTTATTTATATGATGATAAATTACTTTTTCTCCTGTAATTACAGGTGAAATTCAAACACTTAATCAAATATAACAGCTTCAACATGCATCTATTTTCGATAATACTGGAACATGGGGGGGGGGGGGGGGTCAATATATTATGGCATAATATTTTGACCCCCCTACTAGGTGTATGCCATTTTTAGATGATGATAAATGACCACTTTCGCATTAAATCAATATGAAATTCAAACATCTGTTTGAAATAAAACAGCTTCACTTCATTAAATTCACGGACACCACTTGTGTGGGTGGGGGGGGGGGGTCAAAATATTATAGGCAAAAAGTGACCCGCGGGTCATAATATTATGACCCCCCTACCCTATTTATACTATTTCTTTGTATGATGATAAATTGCTTTTTCTCCTGTAATTACACATAAAATTCAAACACTTAATCAAATATAACAGCTTTAACATGCATCTATTTTCGATAATACTGGAATAGGGGGGGGGGGGTCAATATATTATGGTATAATATTTTGACCCCCCTGTTAGGTGTATGTTATTTGTTTAGATAATGATAAAAGACCAGTTTCTCCTGTAATTACGCATGAAATTCAGACATCTGATTGAAATAAAACAGGTTCACTAGGTTAAATTTACGGACACCACTTTTAGGGGGGGGGGGGGGGTCAAAATATTATAGGCAAAAAGTGACCCGCGGGTCATAATATTATGACCCCCCCTACCCTGTGTATGCTATTTATTTATATGATGATAAATTACTTTTTCTCCTGTAATTACAGGTGAAATTCAAACACTTAATCAAATATAACAGCTTCAGCATGCATCTATTTTCGATAATACTGGAACATGGGGGGGGGGGGGGGGTCAATATATTATGG
>CAXHKS010000035.1:0-12285 GCA_964017185.1 Rugalucina vietnamica | reverse complement strand
CATTGGGAAAAGTGTGGTCGCTCACTGAATAGAGAGGACTTCAGAGGCAATGACAACTGGGATGGAATGGATTTAGCCTCACGTCTTGATATTTGTTCTCACGTCAAACTATTTAAAAGGCATATTGATGGCAAAGATTTTTACTATTGCTTTAGTCGTCATTACCTGCCCGAAAACACTATCAATTCCAGTGACAACAACAAAAACCGTGATGCTTATCAGGCATGGGTTAATGATGGTGCGCTAACCAGCACTGATGGTGATGAAATCGACTTCAATCAAATCAGGACAGAAGTTCTTGAGCAAGCAGCAGATCACCCCCCGCAGGAAATAGCCTACGACCAGTGGCGTGCTACTCAACTGGCACAACAACTGGAAGATGAAGGCGCAAGCTGCGTTGAAGTAAAGCAGGGTTATGCCTTATCACCTGCCATGCGGGAGCTGGAAGCAGCTATCCAGTCAGGCAGATTCTTTCATGATGGCAATCCTGTCATGACATGGATGGCCTCAAACGTGGTCACCCGTGAATTAAAAGGCAACCTCTGTCCAATGAAAGAATCCAATGACAGAAAAATTGATGGCATGGTCGCCCTCCTCATGGCCATGGACCGAGCTATGTCATCTCAACTGGAATACAAACCCTCTCGCTGACTACGATCCAGACGATTTTTTATGAAACAACACATCATAGACCTCATTGGTACAACGGGATTATGCTCAATGACAGTGGGCATTTATCTTCAATTTGGCCTATCTATTTCGATGATGAGTAGCGGTGGTTTGTTATTAGCATTTGCCTTGCTGGCAAGCCGGAGGCATTAAATGCTCGACCTAATTTATACTCAGAGAGCTGATCCATTAGAAAACCCAAAAAACTCAATGAGTGATTCGGAGTTATTGGACTATATCCACAGCAACTCAGGTATATATGTCAGCGAAACTAATGCCATGAAGCTGGCAGCTGTTTACAGCTGCATCTATGTCTTATCCAGCTCTCTTGCTCAACTACCCTTGGGGGTGTTAAGAAAGCAGGGTGATAAAATAACCCCGGCTGATGACCACGCAGCCCACGATCTACTGCATAGCTCGCCTAACATGTGGCAGTCAAGCTACGATTGGAGAGAGCAGGGTCAAAGCCATGCTTCCGGCTGGGGTAATAGCTACTCAGCTATTAAACGGAGTAATCGTGGAGAACTTCGGGAAATATACCCAGCATTTCCCTGGTCCACAACATTACAAAAAAATGGTAACCGCTATGTTTATTCGTCTTATGACATAGATCGAGGTATTGAGGCAATCAGCCTGGAAGACATGATTCATGTCCGTGCAATCGGTGCAAGTGGTATTGACTGGCGTCTTGGGAAAAGCCCAATACGTCAACACGCAGATACCATTGGCTTAGGGCTTTCTGCACAAAACTATGGAGCAAAGTTCTTTAACAGTGGTGGTAAGCCGACTGCGTTAATCACACCTAAAAACACACTACAAAAAGATGCCTGGGAATTACTAAAAACGGCCTGGAAGAAAACAAAAGCCGCTTATAAAAACGAGGGGGGTGAACTCCTACTCCCGGCAGAACTTGACTATAAGTCAATGACCGTTCCGCCAGAGGAAGCTCAGTTCATTGATTCACGCAAAATGACACGTTCTGAAGTCGCTGGAATTTTCAATATCCCTCCACACATGATTGGTGATCTTGAAAAAGCGACTTTTTCCAATATCTCTGAACAAGCTATACAGTTTGTCCGTCACACGATGATGCCCTGGGTCGTCAAATGGGAGCAGGAAATGAACAGAAAACTGTTCACCCAGGGCGAACGAAAAGCCGGTTATTACGTAAAATTCAACCTTGCCGGGTTGCTTAGAGGCACAGCAAAAGACCGGGCTGAATTTTATCACTATGCAATTAATGATGGCTGGATGGATCGAAACGAGGCCAGAGCGTTCGAGGACATGAATCCAAGAAAAGGGCTTGATGAAATGCTGGTAACTGTCAACGCGGTCCCAGCTTCGCAGGTAGGCCAAAAGCCAGGGGATAACAATGGAAATTGAAAAAAGAACGTATGCCTGCGAGATTCGGGCAAGCACCGATGATGGCGGAAATTCAAAAATAACAGGTTACGGCGCTGTTTTTAATTCCAGGTCAGAGAACCTTGGTGGATTCCGTGAAGTTATCGCGCCAGGAGCGTTTGATTCTGTGCTTGATAACGATGTAAGAGCGCTTTTTAACCATGACCCCAACTTTGTACTTGGGCGATCAGGAGCAGGCACTCTCTCGTTAAGTGTTGATGATACTGGTTTGCGGTATGACATCGATGCACCAAACACTCAGACTATCAGAGATTTGGTTATTGCTCCGATGGCCAGAGGTGATATTACCCAGTCTTCATTTGCTTTTTCTGTCGCTCGTCGTGGTGATGAGTGGGAAGAAGATGAAGACGGCGTGATTGTTCGTACCATTCATAAGGTAAGCAGGCTATACGATGTATCTCCGGTTACTTATCCGGCATACACAGAGGCCAGTGCTGCTACTCGATCAATGAAAGCTTGGAAAGAGGCCAGAGATAATGGGCTGCTTCAAAAAGCATTGATAAGCAGGCAGGCCAGAGAGCGAATGCTCGATATTTTTGGCGCATAACTCTCCATAATCTCAGAATTTTATAACCAGCTTCTGCTGGTTTTTTTGTTGCAGGAAAAAATACATGAAATTGCACGAACTTCAGCAGGCCCGTAACACTGTAGCCGCAAACATGCGATCCTTGCATGATGAAATCGGGGAAGCCCAGTGGAATGAAGAGCAACGGGCTAAATGGAAATCCATGAAGGATGACTTGGCAGGCATTGATGAGCGAATAGGTCGAGAAGAAGAACTTCGGGCAGCGGATCAGAAGTTTGTAGAAGATCATGCTCAAGAGCATCGCCAGCAGGCCAGCAAAGAACAGGGCGATCGTCGGGAAGAAGCTTTTGATGCTTTCCTTCGCTCTGGCGTTTCCGAGATGGATGCAGAGCTAAGAACTGTTCTCCGTGATATGCGGGCGCAAGGTACATCCCAGAGTGAAAAAGGCGGTTACACAGTACCAAAAGAATTTGATGACCGTGTCCGTGAAAAAATGAAGACCTACGGCGGCCTGGCAAACATTGCCCAACTGCTCACGACTTCAGACGGTCGAGAGATCGACTGGGCCACCACTGACGGCACCAGTGAAGAAGGCGCTCTGATTGGCGAAAATACCGCAGCATCAGAGCAGGATATGAGCTTCGGTAGCGAAAGCCTTGGGGCTAAAAAGCTCACCTCAAAAATTATTCGAATCTCTAACGAGCTGCTGACAGATAGCGCTGTCAGTATTGAAGGGTTGATTACAGACCGGCTGGCTATGCGAATCGGTCGGGGCTGAAGCCCGATTGCTAATTCAGGGTACAGGTACAGGATCACCAGTTCAGCCAAAAGGCCTTGGCAAGTCTGTGACCGGCAAAGTCACCACGGCATCAGCAACCAAAACCAACTGGAAAGAACTGAATGCCCTGAAACATGCTGTTGATCCAGCGTACCGCAACAGTGATTGCCGCTGGCTGTTTAACGACAATACGCTGAAAATCATCAGCGAAATAGAAGACAGCAATGGCAAGCCTCTCTGGTTGCCCGGGCTGGAAGGGAATGTGCCAGCAACATTCCTTGGGCACTCCTACCAGGTTGACCAGGCTGTTGATGATCTGGCAGCGGGTAAGCAGTTCATTTACTTTGGTGACTTCAAGCGGTTCATTTTGCGTCGTGTTGCAGGGATCACCCTCAAACGTCTTGTTGAGCGTTATGCTGAATACGATCAGGTGGGCTTCCTTGGTTTTTGCCCGGTTTGATTGTGTACTGGAAGATGCTGAGGCTATCAAGGCGTTGATCGGTAAATCCTAACCCCGCTCCTACGTGAAATCTGACGCATAACCCCTCTCAAACTTTGCCAGATTTCACGTAGCGCACGATTTGGAATTTTGCCCCTCTGTAGCCCTTGCAGTACAGGGGCTACAGGGGAGAAAAAACATATATGCAGTTTCTGACATTGGAGCAAATAAAAAACCAGCTCAGAATTGAGCCGGAAGACATTGAGGAAGACCAGGAACTAATGTTTTTCGGATCGGTGGCTGAAGCTGCTGTAAAAAATCACCTGAATAGAAATCTTTATGTCGACCAAGTGCCCGATGATGACAGTACCGGATTGGTAGTAACGGACAGTATCACCATGGCCATGCTACTGATGGTTGGCCAGCTCTATGAGAACCGGGAAGCCACATCAGAACGCACTATAAAAGAAGTGCCTTTGGCTTATAGCTATTTGCTCAACAGTTATCGGATAATCCCGATTTAGCAAAATTGGGACGAAATAATGAAAAAACTATTGCTTGCCTTAGTCGCTGTCGGAGCGGTTGGAGCCATTGTTATCGGAGGCCAAAAGTCAGGCGACAAACAAACAATACAGGAAAAACCGGTAGTAGAGATAGATCCGGTTGATGTGGCTCGTGGTGCCTGCCGATCTTTGGTAAAAGATGCCTCGAAATACCGGGACACGGTGACCTTCAAAAGCATTACTCACCAGGTTGCTGGTGATGAGGTTGATGTCAAGTTGTCATGGACCGCAGATAACAAATTAGGAACCCCTGTCCGCTATGAGTCTGCCTGCATCTTGAAAGATAAAAAAATTGTATTTTTTACGGTGGATGACCAGGTGCTGATTGACAAAAAAGCATAAGCACGTACTTTCAATATAAGCCCGGTTTGATGTCGGGCTTTTTCATGCCAGGAAAAACCATGCAAGCGGGTAAACTGCGCGATTTTGCATACTTTGTGCAGCCGGTAAAAAACGACTGGGGGGAGCGTACTGATGATTATGAAGTAGTTGCTGCATTTCGCGTACAGGTTACCGATAAGTCAGGTGATCTGGCAATATCTAACGCGATTGAGAACATAACCCGCATCATTGAAGTAACTGCTCGTTACAGAAATATACCGACAGGTGTCATGTTGGCTTGGGAAAACCGCTTTTATTTGATTAAGCACCCCGAAAAAGATAGTAAAAAACGCTGGATAAAGCTTGTTTGTGAATATAAGCGACAGACCTATGAGTATTCGATTCGTAAATTTATCGCTACTGAGAAAGCTACCCAACGTTATCGCTATGTAATAAATAAAGTGTTGCCGGAGATAGCCAGTGAGCATTAGTTACAGTGTTGACGGCCTGAAAGAACTGGAAGCGCAGCTGAAAGAACTGGAACTGGTCACTCAGAAGCGAGTGCTTAGACAAGCAGCCCGGGCATCAGCAAAACCGATTGAAAAAGAAATGCGCGACACGGCCCAGGCAAAGGGACATGTGGATACAGGTAACCTGATTGAATCTATTAAAACCCGTACATCAATCCCAAAAAATCAGTCGTTTGCCGATGTATTTGCAACAACCGGCGTCTTTAAAAACCGCCGGTCATCAAAAGCAACGGGCAGAATGCCTGCACCAGTGTATGCTTACTGGCTGGAATTCGGTGTAGAACCTCATGCAACTGGCAAGTCCGCTAACCTGGACCGGGGTGTTAATCAAGATAATGGGCTTATGCATCCTGGCATCAAAGCCAAGCCATTTATCAGGCCATCATTTGATAACAACACCCAGCGGTCTTTAGAAATTCAGAAAACTGAACTTTCAAAAGCTATTGATAAAGCGTTGGAGCGGGGGAATCGCTGATGTTTGCTGCTTTAAAAGCCATGTTGATTAATAACGCTGATGTTGCAGCAATGATTGGTGATCGGATATATCCAGGGGTCGTTCCGGAATCAGAGCCATTACCCGCCATATCGGCATGGAGTCAGCGGACTGACCGGGACGAACCGCAGGACTCCGGCGGCGGAATTTATCAGCAAACATGGCAAATAAATTGCCTCCATCACTCATCCATGGATGTAAGCCTGTTGGCTGATGCCGTTGAAGCAGCGCTACACCGTCAATCAGCCAGCGGAATAACACTGGCCATTGTTACGAACAGAATGGACGATCCTCCTGATCTATTTGATATTCGGCGGGTCATAATCGAAGCACAACTGACACGGAGCAACTGATGACAGATACTAATCAGAATGCCGAATTATCGGTAGGCATTAAATTTCACCTGGGTAATGAAGCGGGTGATAGCTTTATTCCAATCCCGGGTATTAAAAACCCTGGCGCAACCGGTGATAAAGGTACTTTTGTTGATGCAACACCAATCGATGCCGAGGGCTTTAAATACATTGCGGCACTCAGTGAAGGTGAGGATCGGGAGCTATCATTCTTTTACTACCCGGGCAATGCAGCCCAGCAGCAAATCATCAGCGCGGCAGAAACCGGCGCAACCCGTAAAATAAAAATCGAATTCACTAAACTAAAGAAATCAGCTACATTCGAAATGGTATTTAACGGCTGGAACCTGCCAGAGCCAGAATTCAACACTGCCACCATGCTCACTATTTTTGCCAAAAAAAACACCTCATTTAAAACTGCCTGGGAAGATATTAGCGCATGACTTCAATTAAAGATGTGATTCTTAAATCAAGCATAAAGCAAGAAAAGGTTGAGCTTAAAGACCTGGGAATTACTGTTACTTTGCAGGAAATGGATGCTGCTCGAATGGAACAGTATGAAAGACTGATATATAAAATCGATGATGATGGAAATCTTAATATCGACACAAAAAATCTAAAATCAAAAATGGTTGCCTTTTCTGTTGTTGATGATAACGGAAATCTCATTTTTACTGCTGAAGATGTTGAAAAGCTGGCAAGATCACGAGGCGGTGTTGTTAAAAAGCTGTCGGATGTTGCTGGTAAATTGAATGGCCTTTACAATGAGGAAAAGGCCAAAAAAAACTAAAAAGCCAGCCTGGAAGAATATTTCTGCACAGGCTTGCTCTTGAATTGCACCAACCTCTGTCTGTTATAGAACGGTTGCCAGCTTCAGAAATAAAAAGCTGGCGAGCTTTCTTTTCGATAATGAATGATGGTCCTGATCATGGAGCGTCAAACCAAAAACCAGTCAAGAAAGAAAAACTCTCACCAGAGGCTGAATTGTCTCGCTGGGTAAAACACTTGGGCCTCTGATATGGCAGTTTTACGATCTCTTGTTACAACATTAGGGCTTAATTCCGCTCAATACCGGGCAGAGCTTAAACGTGCATCAAGTAGCACTCAGCAATGGTCTGGCGAAGTTGAAAAGCACGCCAAGCGTGCTGCCCAGATGTTTTATACTTATGTGGCCGTCAAAGCCGTGGGTGCTGTTAAGGCTATGTATGATGAGCAGGCCGCAGCCATCGATCAACAAGCAAAATTTGCGGATAAAATCGGGATCTCAACCGCTGCCCTGGCCGGTTTGCAACATGCTGGCGAGCTGACAGGTGTTGCGACTAATCAGCTCAACACCGGCATACAGCGTATGACCCGGCGTATAGCAGAAGCCGCACAGGGTACTGGTGAGGCAAAAGGGGCTATTGAGGCGCTGGGTTTATCTGCTCAAGCACTGGCACAATTGACACCGGATCAGCAATTTCATGCTATCGCGGAAGCGATGGGAAATGTTGAAGGTAAATCTGAAAAACTCCGGCTGGCATTCAAGCTTTTTGATTCCGAAGGCACTGCGCTACTCAATACACTGGATATGGGTGCTGATGGGCTCAGGGGGGCAGCAACAGAAGCAGAAAACTACGGCATAGCATTAAGCCGTGTTGATGCGCAAAAAGTAGAGGATGCGAATGACCAGGTGTATCATGCTGGCTTGCTCAGCCAGGGCTTTGCCAAACATCTTACAGCAGAGCTGGCTCCAATAGTTCAAGGTGTTGCTGATGAGTTTCTTGGAGCAGCAAATGCTGCTGGCGAAATGGGCGAGGTTGCAACCCAGGCTGTTGATTATATCGTCCGTGGACTGGATGTTGTTTATGCCGGTCTGCTTGCCTTGAAAAATGGTTGGAATGTTGTTAAATGGGCAACACTGGAAGCGGCCAGATGGGGTGTTGAAGCATTAAGGGCTCTTGAGTATGACTTAAAAGCATTTCTAAATATGCTCCCTGGCATTGAAATGCAAATGTCAGAAAGCTTGGGTAACTCTCTTACCTGGCTAAGGAATGAGTCAAAGGCAGCGCTAAATGACATGGTCGATAGTTCGACCCGTCTTGCTGACCAGTTTGTTGCCGTTTTTGATGGATCGGGTGCAGTTAAGGTTGTTACTGATAGGTGGCGTGATGCAGCTCAGGCTACGGCAGAGGCAAAGGTTGCTACCAAAGAATATGGAGCAACACTGGAGCAAATGTCAGATGTTAAAATGTCTGACATCGGTATAACTGGATTAACAGACGATGACTTGCAATCTCAGCTCGAAAAAAATCAATTATGGATAGATCAGCTTAACCAGCGGCTGATGACGGAAAAAGAGTTAATTGATGCTCAAGCTATAGCGGAGCGGGAGCGGGTGCGCCAAGAGATAACGGACGAGGATCAGAAGCAGCAAGCCCTATACGCTATAAAAACCAATTGGCAGAACAAGATTGGTAATCTTAGAGCTAAAGAGGATGCTGCATTAAAGACGCAACAACAAAAGGACTTAAAATCAAGATCCAAGTTATTTGGAGACATGGCTGATCTTACAGGGGCGTTTGCTGGCGAACAGTCGGCAGCCTATAAAGGTTTGTTTGCGGCATCTAAGGCGTTTAGCATTGCCCAAACTATATCGGCTAGTTTTCCCGCGATCGCCGAAGCTTGGGCCAGTGCTCCATTTCCCGCTAACTTGCCAGCAGTAGCAACCGTAACCGCTGAAACCGGTGCATTAACGGCAGCGGCTCAGGCGGTGCAGCTTACCGGTATGGCTCACTCAGGTATTGACTATGTGCCAAGAGAAGGGACCTGGTTACTCGAAAAAGGCGAACGAGTATTAGACCGAAGAACCAATCAAGACTTAAAAACATTTCTTTCACAGCCTGGTGACAACAAAAATACTACTGGCAACCAGCCACAGTGGATTATCAATGTGAATGAGGCGCCACCAGGAACAACTGCCACCATTGATGAAGCCAACCAAATCATAACCATTGCCGTAAAAGAAGCAGAGAAAAACACTATCAACCAGATCCGGCGGGGCGGGCCTATCACCAAAGCTGGCCAGCAGCACCTTAACTGGCAAAGGAATCCTTCACGATGACTGACATTGTTACCTGGCCAGATGTGTTTCCGGTCTGGCAGCTGTCAGGCTATCAGTATGACCAGAACCTAAAACTGGTCAGGTCAGATGAAAACCTTGGTTATTCCCCCGGTGTTCGTATACGACAGAAAAAGCCACCTGAGCTGGTGAATGGGAAGCTGCTGCTGGATGAGGTGAGCAAGTCCCTGTTTGACTGGTTCTATATCCGCAAGTTGTATCACGGGGCACTGTGGTTTCAGGGACCGGTCAAGCGAGCTGAGGCGCTTGAACAGAAGCGTATCAGAATCATCAATCTAACGGTCAATGCTCTGTCAGGGTTGCACTGGCCAGTGACAGCAAAGCTTGAATTGTATGACTGATATTATCTGGCCCGAGTCCCTGGGTAAGCCGTTAAGGTCTGGTTACAGCTACACCCTGGGCAGTGCCGAAAATTCCAGTGCAGTGGTTGGGCCTTCCCGAAGCCGTAACCAGCGGTCAAAACACAATACCCTGTTTAGTTGCAGCTATCTCTGGACTGACCAGCAACTGGCCCGGTTTAAACGGTTTTGTGTCGCAGATACCCACTATATGCAGTCATGGTTTAAGCAATCACTGAAGCTGGGGGCTGACCGGGTGGAACAAACCGTGAGGCTGTTTGAAGTCCAGCAGGCCAACAGGGAGGGCGTTTACTGGAAAGTCACCCTGAAACTGGAATGCCCGAACCGCTTTGTGATTGATGATGATACAGCCAGCATCATTATGAACTGGGGTGGTCTTGAAATCGCTGCCATTGTGAAGGCGGCCAGCCGTTATCACGCCACTATCAACACCCGATTACCACGGATCTTGCAATGAGTACGGTATCACAACGATTAGAGCAGGCCGCAACACTGGCCGAACAATCAGCAAACAAGCACAAGCAGGTGCTGGACGGTGATGAAAACACTGATGTACCCGTAGACGGCGGGTCGATCCCGTCTGTCCGTAAAGTGCAAAAGCAGATGTGGAATAAGGTTGATCCCACCATCCACGATCTGAAAACGGCCAATGACTTTTCAAAACAACAAAGTGACCGGTCAAAGGCGGAGGCTGACAAGTCAGAGTCATCAAGACAGGCGTCAGAAGCAGCGCAGGCCAAGTCAGAGCAGGCCAGAGACGCCAGCATAACGGCAAAGAATGACTCAGAAGCTGCAAAGAATCAGAGCGTATCCGCTAAAAACCTTTCTGAGACAGCGCAGGCCAAATCAGAACAGGCCAGGGATGCCAGCATTGCGGCAAGGAATGGTTCAGAAACCGCAAGGCAGCAGTCAGTAACAGCCAAAGGGCAGTCAGAATCGGCAAGGGACGCCAGTGTTGACGCCCAAAAGCAGGCAGAAGATGCCCTTGGCAAAACCAAAACAGCCAGGGATGAAGCCGTTACAGCAAAAACACAGGCCGTTAATGCCCGAACCGGGGCAGAATCGGCAAAGGATGCCAGCGTTACCGCCAAAAATCAGGCCGTTACCGCACAATCCGGGGCAGAATCAGCCAGAGAAACAGCCGTTACCGCAAAAACACAGGCGATTGATGCCCAGGGCAAATCAGAACAGGCACGGGATGAGTCCGTTAATGCCCTGAACCAGATAGCAGAAACCATCATTCCGTTATCAACCAACCTAATCAAAACCCAAACCCTCTTTACCCAACACCACGCTTTTAAATAAGGAACTAACATGGCAGAACAAGATATTAGTGATCTGGTCGAGAAGGTCGGAGACTTAACCAGCGCTACTACTGAGTTGTTGGGGGAGGTCAATGTCAGTAAGACCAAGCTGGATAATGCTGAGAAAACAGCCACTGAATCAGCGGCCAGCGCCAAGACCGATGCAGCAACAGCCACAACAAAAGCAGCAGAAGCCAAGACCAGCGAGCAGAATGCGAAGAAATCAGCAGACAGCGCAGCGAAAGTTGTTACGGGCGGCACAGCTACGCTTGACCCTGAAGGCGGAAAAATCCCGCTGGCCGATGCTAAAGGAAAGATTCATCATGGCTGGCTCCCCGATCAGAGCATTCCATTCCCTGACTTCTGGCTACCCTTGAATGATTCGCTGCAAATTCTGGCGGGTGAAGGCAAGCATGACCAGATTGATGTCAGTGCGGCACAAGACGGCTCTAAGATGATTGATCTGCCTACCAAGTCGGCAGAGTTTAGTCGGGCAACAACAGCAACCTATGTTGATAAAAGCGGGGTTTTGCGGACGGCTGGGATTAATGAGCCTCGGTTTGAAAAAGAAGGGATTTTGATTGAGGGGAGTAGTACGAATTTTTCCACAAAACTTTCCAATCCTGAAGCTTCGAAAGATGTAACCGTTGAAGATGGTACTAACATTGGCTTAATGCAGCTACATAAAAAAACCTCTGGCGCATTTGGCGAATGGTTTAGACTTGGAAAGACGCCGAATGGTGGCTGGTCTGAATATAAAGGCAAAACAGTTACCGTAAGCATATTTGCAAGAAGAGGCAGTAGCGTATCTGATTACATAGAATTCCACTTTTTCAGTCGTGGCAGTGATCCATTAAGCAAATATAATGTAGAGCCATCCTATACTCGGATTTATTGGGATAATTCAAAAAACGATTCTTACCATAACTCAGAGTCAATTAGCGCAGATTTATATAGATTAAGTAAAACAATCACTATTCCTGATGACGCTAGTGAATTTAACTCTCAGGATGCGCACGTGCATATAGATATTGGTGCTGAGGTGTCGTATGAAGTGCAATTTGAGGAGCTTCCGTTTGCATCGAGTTATATTCCGACAGACGGCAGTCCTGTGACTAGAAATTCTGATAATGCGGTTTTCGATTCTAGCAGAATATTTAACCCAAATAGCGATTACACAATAACATTTTGTGCATCTGGAAAGGTACACGGGAAAAATTATCAGTATTTTCTTGGTAATAATACAGGTAACAGATTTGTATTCAGAAGTGACTCTGAAGAAAGAAAAATTGTTATTTTTGTTATGGGAGGGGATGGTGACGTAGGTCGTGATTTGATTTTCTATTTACCGGAAGGAATGACAACAACGGCATACAACAGATACACGCTTGTAAAAATAAATGACAC
>CAXHKS010000034.1:0-53000 GCA_964017185.1 Rugalucina vietnamica | reverse complement strand
CATGCCCTACCCCTTAATATTGAAATTTTTGGCCCACCTCAAAAGTACGAAACTGTGAATGGAACCTTAAAGCAAAACTTTTTGCACTAGTTTCTGGCAATTTTCGTCTTAAACTATTCTTTAACACAATTCTAAATAAATTCAGGCAAAGAAAGTGGATTTGCATTTAAACTGGCCTTTCAGGAGGAGTCAGAACGAGTCATATGGTTTCGAGGCATTTTTAGGTCAGTTTTTGAGGAATAGAGCCCCAACTAACCGCATCCAGCTTTACTCACTCTGTGGTTGTGCGAGTGACCAACAGATCACGAAACAGTTATGTCCATACATTGGGCCACCTGATCAAAGGCAACTGCGACCTTGAAATGGAAATTTAAAAAAATCGGTTATTGCTTTAAGGTAGCAATCCACAGTTTTTAGAGCATTTTTCAGTTAATTTAGCTAGATCCGCCAAAATTGATAATAGCTCTGTCCAATCTGGTGAACAATCCGATTTCTCCCATAAAATCATTAAATCAAATGTCTAACAACAAAATAACATCATTTAAATCGCCTAGCACTGACTATCACCCTACCTGTATTGGGGATATTTTCCCCTACCCCCTCTTTCAGACCAGCGAATTTTCGTAAAATATGCCTAAAGTCTGGGCCCCCATGCATGTTCTGTGCAAAAGGACGTCCCATAAATCGCATGCAAATACTTAGAGAATCTACCCAGGATCATAATGAGCATTGCACAAATATGTGCCATCCAGCTACTTTTTTCGCTATTTGTGAACAAAGATAACCCCTGCAAAGTCGACAGCGAAGAGCGTCACCGGCTATGACTGGCGAGCGATCCGGGATCCTTGTATAATCCCGGTTTTTACCAGTCTAAAAATAGAAAGTAGGTATTTTTCACATGTTTGAGGCATAATTGATCCGATTTGGGGAAAGATGTCGGCAAATTATTGAAAGAGGATAATTTACAGCCCAATTTCATGCCCTACCCCTTAATATTGAAATTTTTGGCCCACCTCAAAAGTACGAAACTGTGAATGGAACCTTAAAGCAAAACTTTTTGCACTAGTTTCTGGCAATTTTCGTCTTAAACTATTCTTTAACACAATTCTAAATAAATTCAGGCAAAAGAAAGTGGATTTGCATTTAAACTGGCCTTTCAGGAGGAGTCAGAACGAGTCATATGGTTTCGAGGCATTTTTAGGTCAGTTTTTGAGGAATAGAGCCCCAACTAACCGCATCCAGCTTTACTCACTCTGTGGTTGTGCGAGTGACCAACAGATCACGAAACAGTTATGTCCATACATTGGGCCACCTGATCAAAGGCAACTGCGACCTTGAAATGGAAATTTAAAAAAATCGGTTATTGCTTTAAGGTAGCAATCCACAGTTTTTAGAGCATTTTTCAGTTAATTTAGCTAGATCCGCCAAAATTGATAATAGCTCTGTCCAATCTGGTGAACAATCCGATTTCTCCCATAAAATCATTAAATCAAATGTCTAACAACAAAATAACATCATTTAAATCGCCTAGCACTGACTATCACCCTACCTGTATTGGGGATATTTTCCCCTACCCCCTCTTTCAGACCAGCGAATTTTCGTAAAATATGCCTAAAGTCTGGGCCCCCATGCATGTTCTGTGCAAAAGGACGTCCCATAAATCGCATGCAAATACTTAGAGAATCTACCCAGGATCATAATGAGCATTGCACAAATATGTGCCATCCAGCTACTTTTTTCGCTATTTGTGAACAAAGATAACCCCTGCAAAGTCGACAGCGAAGAGCGTCACCGGCTATGACTGGCGAGCGATCCGGGATCCTTGTATAATCCCGGTTTTTACCAGTCTAAAAATAGAAAGTAGGTATTTTTCACATGTTTGAGGCATAATTGATCCGATTTGGGGAAAGATGTCGGCAAATTATTGAAAGAGGATAATTTACAGCCCAATTTCATGCCCTACCCCTTAATATTGAAATTTTTGGCCCACCTCAAAAGTACGAAACTGTGAATGGAACCTTAAAGCAAAACTTTTTGCACTAGTTTCTGGCAATTTTCGTCTAAACTATTCTTTAACACAATTCTAAATAAATTCAGGCAAAGAAAGTGGATTTGCATTTAAACTGGGCCTTTCAGGAGGAGTCAGAACGAGTCATATGGTTTCGAGGCATTTTTAGGTCAGTTTTTGAGGAATAGAGCCCCAACTAACCGCATCCAGCTTTACTCACTCTGTGGTTGTGCGAGTGACCAACAGATCACGAAACAGTTATGTCCATACATTGGGCCACCTGATCAAAGGCAACTGCGACCTTGAAATGGAAATTTAAAAAAATCGGTTATTGCTTTAAGGTAGCAATCCACAGTTTTTAGAGCATTTTTCAGTTAATTTAGCTAGATCCGCCAAAATTGATAATAGCTCTGTCCAATCTGGTGAACAATCCGATTTCTCCCATAAAATCATTAAATCAAATGTCTAACAACAAAATAACATCATTTAAATCGCCTAGCACTGACTATCACCCTACCTGTATTGGGGATATTTTCCCCTACCCCCTCTTTCAGACCAGCGAATTTTCGTAAAATATGCCTAAAGTCTGGGCCCCCATGCATGTTCTGTGCAAAAGGACGTCCCATAAATCGCATGCAAATACTTAGAGAATCTACCCAGGATCATAATGAGCATTGCACAAATATGTGCCATCCAGCTACTTTTTTCGCTATTTGTGAACAAAGATAACCCCTGCAAAGTCGACAGCGAAGAGCGTCACCGGCTATGACTGGCGAGCGATCCGGGATCCTTGTATAATCCCGGTTTTTACCAGTCTAAAAATAGAAAGTAGGTATTTTTCACATGTTTGAGGCATAATTGATCCGATTTGGGGAAAGATGTCGGCAAATTATTGAAAGAGGATAATTTACAGCCCAATTTCATGCCCTACCCCTTAATATTGAAATTTTTGGCCCACCTCAAAAGTACGAAACTGTGAATGGAACCTTAAAGCAAAACTTTTTGCACTAGTTTCTGGCAATTTTCGTCTTAAACTATTCTTTAACACAATTCTAAATAAATTCAGGCAAAGAAAGTGGATTTGCATTTAAACTGGCCTTTCAGGAGGAGTCAGAACGAGTCATATGGTTTCGAGGCATTTTTAGGTCAGTTTTTGAGGAATAGAGCCCCAACTAACCGCATCCAGCTTTACTCACTCTGTGGTTGTGCGAGTGACCAACAGATCACGAAACAGTTATGTCCATACATTGGGCCACCTGATCAAAGGCAACTGCGACCTTGAAATGGAAATTTAAAAAAATCGGTTATTGCTTTAAGGTAGCAATCCACAGTTTTTAGAGCATTTTTCAGTTAATTTAGCTAGATCCGCCAAAATTGATAATAGCTCTGTCCAATCTGGTGAACAATCCGATTTCTCCCATAAAATCATTAAATCAAATGTCTAACAACAAAATAACATCATTTAAATCGCCTAGCACTGACTATCACCCTACCTGTATTGGGGATATTTTCCCCTACCCCCTCTTTCAGACCAGCGAATTTTCGTAAAATATGCCTAAAGTCTGGGCCCCCATGCATGTTCTGTGCAAAAGGACGTCCCATAAATCGCATGCAAATACTTAGAGAATCTACCCAGGATCATAATGAGCATTGCACAAATATGTGCCATCCAGCTACTTTTTTCGCTATTTGTGAACAAAGATAACCCCTGCAAAGTCGACAGCGAAGAGCGTCACCGGCTATGACTGGCGAGCGATCCGGGATCCTTGTATAATCCCGGTTTTTACCAGTCTAAAAATAGAAAGTAGGTATTTTTCACATGTTTGAGGCATAATTGATCCGATTTGGGGAAAGATGTCGGCAAATTATTGAAAGAGGATAATTTACAGCCCAATTTCATGCCCTACCCCTTAATATTGAAATTTTTGGCCCACCTCAAAAGTACGAAACTGTGAATGGAACCTTAAAGCAAAACTTTTTGCACTAGTTTCTGGCAATTTTCGTCTTAAACTATTCTTTAACACAATTCTAAATAAATTCAGGCAAAGAAAGTGGATTTGCATTTAAACTGGCCTTTCAGGAGGAGTCAGAACGAGTCATATGGTTTCGAGGCATTTTTAGGTCAGTTTTTGAGGAATAGAGCCCCAACTAACCGCATCCAGCTTTACTCACTCTGTGGTTGTGCGAGTGACCAACAGATCACGAAACAGTTATGTCCATACATTGGGCCACCTGATCAAAGGCAACTGCGACCTTGAAATGGAAATTTAAAAAAATCGGTTATTGCTTTAAGGTAGCAATCCACAGTTTTTAGAGCATTTTTCAGTTAATTTAGCTAGATCCGCCAAAATTGATAATAGCTCTGTCCAATCTGGTGAACAATCCGATTTCTCCCATAAAATCATTAAATCAAATGTCTAACAACAAAATAACATCATTTAAATCGCCTAGCACTGACTATCACCCTACCTGTATTGGGGATATTTTCCCCTACCCCCTCTTTCAGACCAGCGAATTTTCGTAAAATATGCCTAAAGTCTGGGCCCCCATGCATGTTCTGTGCAAAAGGACGTCCCATAAATCGCATGCAAATACTTAGAGAATCTACCCAGGATCATAATGAGCATTGCACAAATATGTGCCATCCAGCTACTTTTTTCGCTATTTGTGAACAAAGATAACCCCTGCAAAGTCGACAGCGAAGAGCGTCACCGGCTATGACTGGCGAGCGATCCGGGATCCTTGTATAATCCCGGTTTTTACCAGTCTAAAAATAGAAAGTAGGTATTTTTCACATGTTTGAGGCATAATTGATCCGATTTGGGGAAAGATGTCGGCAAATTATTGAAAGAGGATAATTTACAGCCCAATTTCATGCCCTACCCCTTAATATTGAAATTTTTGGCCCACCTCAAAAGTACGAAACTGTGAATGGAACCTTAAAGCAAAACTTTTTGCACTAGTTTCTGGCAATTTTCGTCTTAAACTATTCTTTAACACAATTCTAAATAAATTCAGGCAAAGAAAGTGGATTTGCATTTAAACTGGCCTTTCAGGAGGAGTCAGAACGAGTCATATGGTTTCGAGGCATTTTTAGGTCAGTTTTTGAGGAATAGAGCCCCAACTAACCGCATCCAGCTTTACTCACTCTGTGGTTGTGCGAGTGACCAACAGATCACGAAACAGTTATGTCCATACATTGGGCCACCTGATCAAAGGCAACTGCGACCTTGAAATGGAAATTTAAAAAAATCGGTTATTGCTTTAAGGTAGCAATCCACAGTTTTTAGAGCATTTTTCAGTTAATTTAGCTAGATCCGCCAAAATTGATAATAGCTCTGTCCAATCTGGTGAACAATCCGATTTCTCCCATAAAATCATTAAATCAAATGTCTAACAACAAAATAACATCATTTAAATCGCCTAGCACTGACTATCACCCTACCTGTATTGGGGATATTTTCCCCTACCCCCTCTTTCAGACCAGCGAATTTTCGTAAAATATGCCTAAAGTCTGGGCCCCCATGCATGTTCTGTGCAAAAGGACGTCCCATAAATCGCATGCAAATACTTAGAGAATCTACCCAGGATCATAATGAGCATTGCACAAATATGTGCCATCCAGCTACTTTTTTCGCTATTTGTGAACAAAGATAACCCCTGCAAAGTCGACAGCGAAGAGCGTCACCGGCTATGACTGGCGAGCGATCCGGGATCCTTGTATAATCCCGGTTTTTACCAGTCTAAAAATAGAAAGTAGGTATTTTTCACATGTTTGAGGCATAATTGATCCGATTTGGGGAAAGATGTCGGCAAATTATTGAAAGAGGATAATTTACAGCCCAATTTCATGCCCTACCCCTTAATATTGAAATTTTTGGCCCACCTCAAAAGTACGAAACTGTGAATGGAACCTTAAAGCAAAACTTTTTGCACTAGTTTCTGGCAATTTTCGTCTTAAACTATTCTTTAACACAATTCTAAATAAATTCAGGCAAAGAAAGTGGATTTGCATTTAAACTGGCCTTTCAGGAGGAGTCAGAACGAGTCATATGGTTTCGAGGCATTTTTAGGTCAGTTTTTGAGGAATAGAGCCCCAACTAACCGCATCCAGCTTTACTCACTCTGTGGTTGTGCGAGTGACCAACAGATCACGAAACAGTTATGTCCATACATTGGGCCACCTGATCAAAGGCAACTGCGACCTTGAAATGGAAATTTAAAAAAATCGGTTATTGCTTTAAGGTAGCAATCCACAGTTTTTAGAGCATTTTTCAGTTAATTTAGCTAGATCCGCCAAAATTGATAATAGCTCTGTCCAATCTGGTGAACAATCCGATTTCTCCCATAAAATCATTAAATCAAATGTCTAACAACAAAATAACATCATTTAAATCGCCTAGCACTGACTATCACCCTACCTGTATTGGGGATATTTTCCCCTACCCCCTCTTTCAGACCAGCGAATTTTCGTAAAATATGCCTAAAGTCTGGGCCCCCATGCATGTTCTGTGCAAAAGGACGTCCCATAAATCGCATGCAAATACTTAGAGAATCTACCCAGGATCATAATGAGCATTGCACAAATATGTGCCATCCAGCTACTTTTTTCGCTATTTGTGAACAAAGATAACCCCTGCAAAGTCGACAGCGAAGAGCGTCACCGGCTATGACTGGCGAGCGATCCGGGATCCTTGTATAATCCCGGTTTTTACCAGTCTAAAAATAGAAAGTAGGTATTTTTCACATGTTTGAGGCATAATTGATCCGATTTGGGGAAAGATGTCGGCAAATTATTGAAAGAGGATAATTTACAGCCCAATTTCATGCCCTACCCCTTAATATTGAAATTTTTGGCCCACCTCAAAAGTACGAAACTGTGAATGGAACCTTAAAGCAAAACTTTTTGCACTAGTTTCTGGCAATTTTCGTCTTAAACTATTCTTTAACACAATTCTAAATAAATTCAGGCAAAGAAAGTGGATTTGCATTTAAACTGGCCTTTCAGGAGGAGTCAGAACGAGTCATATGGTTTCGAGGCATTTTTAGGTCAGTTTTTGAGGAATAGAGCCCCAACTAACCGCATCCAGCTTTACTCACTCTGTGGTTGTGCGAGTGACCAACAGATCACGAAACAGTTATGTCCATACATTGGGCCACCTGATCAAAGGCAACTGCGACCTTGAAATGGAAATTTAAAAAAATCGGTTATTGCTTTAAGGTAGCAATCCACAGTTTTTAGAGCATTTTTCAGTTAATTTAGCTAGATCCGCCAAAATTGATAATAGCTCTGTCCAATCTGGTGAACAATCCGATTTCTCCCATAAAATCATTAAATCAAATGTCTAACAACAAAATAACATCATTTAAATCGCCTAGCACTGACTATCACCCTACCTGTATTGGGGATATTTTCCCCTACCCCCTCTTTCAGACCAGCGAATTTTCGTAAAATATGCCTAAAGTCTGGGCCCCCATGCATGTTCTGTGCAAAAGGACGTCCCATAAATCGCATGCAAATACTTAGAGAATCTACCCAGGATCATAATGAGCATTGCACAAATATGTGCCATCCAGCTACTTTTTTCGCTATTTGTGAACAAAGATAACCCCTGCAAAGTCGACAGCGAAGAGCGTCACCGGCTATGACTGGCGAGCGATCCGGGATCCTTGTATAATCCCGGTTTTTACCAGTCTAAAAATAGAAAGTAGGTATTTTTCACATGTTTGAGGCATAATTGATCCGATTTGGGGAAAGATGTCGGCAAATTATTGAAAGAGGATAATTTACAGCCCAATTTCATGCCCTACCCCTTAATATTGAAATTTTTGGCCCACCTCAAAAGTACGAAACTGTGAATGGAACCTTAAAGCAAAACTTTTTGCACTAGTTTCTGGCAATTTTCGTCTTAAACTATTCTTTAACACAATTCTAAATAAATTCAGGCAAAGAAAGTGGATTTGCATTTAAACTGGCCTTTCAGGAGGAGTCAGAACGAGTCATATGGTTTCGAGGCATTTTTAGGTCAGTTTTTGAGGAATAGAGCCCCAACTAACCGCATCCAGCTTTACTCACTCTGTGGTTGTGCGAGTGACCAACAGATCACGAAACAGTTATGTCCATACATTGGGCCACCTGATCAAAGGCAACTGCGACCTTGAAATGGAAATTTAAAAAAATCGGTTATTGCTTTAAGGTAGCAATCCACAGTTTTTAGAGCATTTTTCAGTTAATTTAGCTAGATCCGCCAAAATTGATAATAGCTCTGTCCAATCTGGTGAACAATCCGATTTCTCCCATAAAATCATTAAATCAAATGTCTAACAACAAAATAACATCATTTAAATCGCCTAGCACTGACTATCACCCTACCTGTATTGGGGATATTTTCCCCTACCCCCTCTTTCAGACCAGCGAATTTTCGTAAAATATGCCTAAAGTCTGGGCCCCCATGCATGTTCTGTGCAAAAGGACGTCCCATAAATCGCATGCAAATACTTAGAGAATCTACCCAGGATCATAATGAGCATTGCACAAATATGTGCCATCCAGCTACTTTTTTCGCTATTTGTGAACAAAGATAACCCCTGCAAAGTCGACAGCGAAGAGCGTCACCGGCTATGACTGGCGAGCGATCCGGGATCCTTGTATAATCCCGGTTTTTACCAGTCTAAAAATAGAAAGTAGGTATTTTTCACATGTTTGAGGCATAATTGATCCGATTTGGGGAAAGATGTCGGCAAATTATTGAAAGAGGATAATTTACAGCCCAATTTCATGCCCTACCCCTTAATATTGAAATTTTTGGCCCACCTCAAAAGTACGAAACTGTGAATGGAACCTTAAAGCAAAACTTTTTGCACTAGTTTCTGGCAATTTTCGTCTTAAACTATTCTTTAACACAATTCTAAATAAATTCAGGCAAAGAAAGTGGATTTGCATTTAAACTGGCCTTTCAGGAGGAGTCAGAACGAGTCATATGGTTTCGAGGCATTTTTAGGTCAGTTTTTGAGGAATAGAGCCCCAACTAACCGCATCCAGCTTTACTCACTCTGTGGTTGTGCGAGTGACCAACAGATCACGAAACAGTTATGTCCATACATTGGGCCACCTGATCAAAGGCAACTGCGACCTTGAAATGGAAATTTAAAAAAATCGGTTATTGCTTTAAGGTAGCAATCCACAGTTTTTAGAGCATTTTTCAGTTAATTTAGCTAGATCCGCCAAAATTGATAATAGCTCTGTCCAATCTGGTGAACAATCCGATTTCTCCCATAAAATCATTAAATCAAATGTCTAACAACAAAATAACATCATTTAAATCGCCTAGCACTGACTATCACCCTACCTGTATTGGGGATATTTTCCCCTACCCCCTCTTTCAGACCAGCGAATTTTCGTAAAATATGCCTAAAGTCTGGGCCCCCATGCATGTTCTGTGCAAAAGGACGTCCCATAAATCGCATGCAAATACTTAGAGAATCTACCCAGGATCATAATGAGCATTGCACAAATATGTGCCATCCAGCTACTTTTTTCGCTATTTGTGAACAAAGATAACCCCTGCAAAGTCGACAGCGAAGAGCGTCACCGGCTATGACTGGCGAGCGATCCGGGATCCTTGTATAATCCCGGTTTTTACCAGTCTAAAAATAGAAAGTAGGTATTTTTCACATGTTTGAGGCATAATTGATCCGATTTGGGGAAAGATGTCGGCAAATTATTGAAAGAGGATAATTTACAGCCCAATTTCATGCCCTACCCCTTAATATTGAAATTTTTGGCCCACCTCAAAAGTACGAAACTGTGAATGGAACCTTAAAGCAAAACTTTTTGCACTAGTTTCTGGCAATTTTCGTCTTAAACTATTCTTTAACACAATTCTAAATAAATTCAGGCAAAGAAAGTGGATTTGCATTTAAACTGGCCTTTCAGGAGGAGTCAGAACGAGTCATATGGTTTCGAGGCATTTTTAGGTCAGTTTTTGAGGAATAGAGCCCCAACTAACCGCATCCAGCTTTACTCACTCTGTGGTTGTGCGAGTGACCAACAGATCACGAAACAGTTATGTCCATACATTGGGCCACCTGATCAAAGGCAACTGCGACCTTGAAATGGAAATTTAAAAAAATCGGTTATTGCTTTAAGGTAGCAATCCACAGTTTTTAGAGCATTTTTCAGTTAATTTAGCTAGATCCGCCAAAATTGATAATAGCTCTGTCCAATCTGGTGAACAATCCGATTTCTCCCATAAAATCATTAAATCAAATGTCTAACAACAAAATAACATCATTTAAATCGCCTAGCACTGACTATCACCCTACCTGTATTGGGGATATTTTCCCCTACCCCCTCTTTCAGACCAGCGAATTTTCGTAAAATATGCCTAAAGTCTGGGCCCCCATGCATGTTCTGTGCAAAAGGACGTCCCATAAATCGCATGCAAATACTTAGAGAATCTACCCAGGATCATAATGAGCATTGCACAAATATGTGCCATCCAGCTACTTTTTTCGCTATTTGTGAACAAAGATAACCCCTGCAAAGTCGACAGCGAAGAGCGTCACCGGCTATGACTGGCGAGCGATCCGGGATCCTTGTATAATCCCGGTTTTTACCAGTCTAAAAATAGAAAGTAGGTATTTTTCACATGTTTGAGGCATAATTGATCCGATTTGGGGAAAGATGTCGGCAAATTATTGAAAGAGGATAATTTACAGCCCAATTTCATGCCCTACCCCTTAATATTGAAATTTTTGGCCCACCTCAAAAGTACGAAACTGTGAATGGAACCTTAAAGCAAAACTTTTTGCACTAGTTTCTGGCAATTTTCGTCTTAAACTATTCTTTAACACAATTCTAAATAAATTCAGGCAAAGAAAGTGGATTTGCATTTAAACTGGCCTTTCAGGAGGAGTCAGAACGAGTCATATGGTTTCGAGGCATTTTTAGGTCAGTTTTTGAGGAATAGAGCCCCAACTAACCGCATCCAGCTTTACTCACTCTGTGGTTGTGCGAGTGACCAACAGATCACGAAACAGTTATGTCCATACATTGGGCCACCTGATCAAAGGCAACTGCGACCTTGAAATGGAAATTTAAAAAAATCGGTTATTGCTTTAAGGTAGCAATCCACAGTTTTTAGAGCATTTTTCAGTTAATTTAGCTAGATCCGCCAAAATTGATAATAGCTCTGTCCAATCTGGTGAACAATCCGATTTCTCCCATAAAATCATTAAATCAAATGTCTAACAACAAAATAACATCATTTAAATCGCCTAGCACTGACTATCACCCTACCTGTATTGGGGATATTTTCCCCTACCCCCTCTTTCAGACCAGCGAATTTTCGTAAAATATGCCTAAAGTCTGGGCCCCCATGCATGTTCTGTGCAAAAGGACGTCCCATAAATCGCATGCAAATACTTAGAGAATCTACCCAGGATCATAATGAGCATTGCACAAATATGTGCCATCCAGCTACTTTTTTCGCTATTTGTGAACAAAGATAACCCCTGCAAAGTCGACAGCGAAGAGCGTCACCGGCTATGACTGGCGAGCGATCCGGGATCCTTGTATAATCCCGGTTTTTACCAGTCTAAAAATAGAAAGTAGGTATTTTTCACATGTTTGAGGCATAATTGATCCGATTTGGGGAAAGATGTCGGCAAATTATTGAAAGAGGATAATTTACAGCCCAATTTCATGCCCTACCCCTTAATATTGAAATTTTTGGCCCACCTCAAAAGTACGAAACTGTGAATGGAACCTTAAAGCAAAACTTTTTGCACTAGTTTCTGGCAATTTTCGTCTTAAACTATTCTTTAACACAATTCTAAATAAATTCAGGCAAAGAAAGTGGATTTGCATTTAAACTGGCCTTTCAGGAGGAGTCAGAACGAGTCATATGGTTTCGAGGCATTTTTAGGTCAGTTTTTGAGGAATAGAGCCCCAACTAACCGCATCCAGCTTTACTCACTCTGTGGTTGTGCGAGTGACCAACAGATCACGAAACAGTTATGTCCATACATTGGGCCACCTGATCAAAGGTAACTGCGACCTTGAAATGGAAATTTAAAAAAATCGGTTATTGCTTTAAGGTAGCAATCCACAGTTTTTAGAGCATTTTTCAGTTAATTTAGCTAGATCCGCCAAAATTGATAATAGCTCTGTCCAATCTGGTGAACAATCCGATTTCTCCCATAAAATCATTAAATCAAATGTCTAACAACAAAATAACATCATTTAAATCGCCTAGCACTGACTATCACCCTACCTGTATTGGGGATATTTTCCCCTACCCCCTCTTTCAGACCAGCGAATTTTCGTAAAATATGCCTAAAGTCTGGGCCCCCATGCATGTTCTGTGCAAAAGGACGTCCCATAAATCGCATGCAAATACTTAGAGAATCTACCCAGGATCATAATGAGCATTGCACAAATATGTGCCATCCAGCTACTTTTTTCGCTATTTGTGAACAAAGATAACCCCTGCAAAGTCGACAGCGAAGAGCGTCACCGGCTATGACTGGCGAGCGATCCGGGATCCTTGTATAATCCCGGTTTTTACCAGTCTAAAAATAGAAAGTAGGTATTTTTCACATGTTTGAGGCATAATTGATCCGATTTGGGGAAAGATGTCGGCAAATTATTGAAAGAGGATAATTTACAGCCCAATTTCATGCCCTACCCCTTAATATTGAAATTTTTGGCCCACCTCAAAAGTACGAAACTGTGAATGGAACCTTAAAGCAAAACTTTTTGCACTAGTTTCTGGCAATTTTCGTCTTAAACTATTCTTTAACACAATTCTAAATAAATTCAGGCAAAGAAAGTGGATTTGCATTTAAACTGGCCTTTCAGGAGGAGTCAGAACGAGTCATATGGTTTCGAGGCATTTTTAGGTCAGTTTTTGAGGAATAGAGCCCCAACTAACCGCATCCAGCTTTACTCACTCTGTGGTTGTGCGAGTGACCAACAGATCACGAAACAGTTATGTCCATACATTGGGCCACCTGATCAAAGGCAACTGCGACCTTGAAATGGAAATTTAAAAAAATCGGTTATTGCTTTAAGGTAGCAATCCACAGTTTTTAGAGCATTTTTCAGTTAATTTAGCTAGATCCGCCAAAATTGATAATAGCTCTGTCCAATCTGGTGAACAATCCGATTTCTCCCATAAAATCATTAAATCAAATGTCTAACAACAAAATAACATCATTTAAATCGCCTAGCACTGACTATCACCCTACCTGTATTGGGGATATTTTCCCCTACCCCCTCTTTCAGACCAGCGAATTTTCGTAAAATATGCCTAAAGTCTGGGCCCCCATGCATGTTCTGTGCAAAAGGACGTCCCATAAATCGCATGCAAATACTTAGAGAATCTACCCAGGATCATAATGAGCATTGCACAAATATGTGCCATCCAGCTACTTTTTTCGCTATTTGTGAACAAAGATAACCCCTGCAAAGTCGACAGCGAAGAGCGTCACCGGCTATGACTGGCGAGCGATCCGGGATCCTTGTATAATCCCGGTTTTTACCAGTCTAAAAATAGAAAGTAGGTATTTTTCACATGTTTGAGGCATAATTGATCCGATTTGGGGAAAGATGTCGGCAAATTATTGAAAGAGGATAATTTACAGCCCAATTTCATGCCCTACCCCTTAATATTGAAATTTTTGGCCCACCTCAAAAGTACGAAACTGTGAATGGAACCTTAAAGCAAAACTTTTTGCACTAGTTTCTGGCAATTTTCGTCTTAAACTATTCTTTAACACAATTCTAAATAAATTCAGGCAAAGAAAGTGGATTTGCATTTAAACTGGCCTTTCAGGAGGAGTCAGAACGAGTCATATGGTTTCGAGGCATTTTTAGGTCAGTTTTTGAGGAATAGAGCCCCAACTAACCGCATCCAGCTTTACTCACTCTGTGGTTGTGCGAGTGACCAACAGATCACGAAACAGTTATGTCCATACATTGGGCCACCTGATCAAAGGCAACTGCGACCTTGAAATGGAAATTTAAAAAAATCGGTTATTGCTTTAAGGTAGCAATCCACAGTTTTTAGAGCATTTTTCAGTTAATTTAGCTAGATCCGCCAAAATTGATAATAGCTCTGTCCAATCTGGTGAACAATCCGATTTCTCCCATAAAATCATTAAATCAAATGTCTAACAACAAAATAACATCATTTAAATCGCCTAGCACTGACTATCACCCTACCTGTATTGGGGATATTTTCCCCTACCCCCTCTTTCAGACCAGCGAATTTTCGTAAAATATGCCTAAAGTCTGGGCCCCCATGCATGTTCTGTGCAAAAGGACGTCCCATAAATCGCATGCAAATACTTAGAGAATCTACCCAGGATCATAATGAGCATTGCACAAATATGTGCCATCCAGCTACTTTTTTCGCTATTTGTGAACAAAGATAACCCCTGCAAAGTCGACAGCGAAGAGCGTCACCGGCTATGACTGGCGAGCGATCCGGGATCCTTGTATAATCCCGGTTTTTACCAGTCTAAAAATAGAAAGTAGGTATTTTTCACATGTTTGAGGCATAATTGATCCGATTTGGGGAAAGATGTCGGCAAATTATTGAAAGAGGATAATTTACAGCCCAATTTCATGCCCTACCCCTTAATATTGAAATTTTTGGCCCACCTCAAAAGTACGAAACTGTGAATGGAACCTTAAAGCAAAACTTTTTGCACTAGTTTCTGGCAATTTTCGTCTTAAACTATTCTTTAACACAATTCTAAATAAATTCAGGCAAAGAAAGTGGATTTGCATTTAAACTGGCCTTTCAGGAGGAGTCAGAACGAGTCATATGGTTTCGAGGCATTTTTAGGTCAGTTTTTGAGGAATAGAGCCCCAACTAACCGCATCCAGCTTTACTCACTCTGTGGTTGTGCGAGTGACCAACAGATCACGAAACAGTTATGTCCATACATTGGGCCACCTGATCAAAGGCAACTGCGACCTTGAAATGGAAATTTAAAAAAATCGGTTATTGCTTTAAGGTAGCAATCCACAGTTTTTAGAGCATTTTTCAGTTAATTTAGCTAGATCCGCCAAAATTGATAATAGCTCTGTCCAATCTGGTGAACAATCCGATTTCTCCCATAAAATCATTAAATCAAATGTCTAACAACAAAATAACATCATTTAAATCGCCTAGCACTGACTATCACCCTACCTGTATTGGGGATATTTTCCCCTACCCCCTCTTTCAGACCAGCGAATTTTCGTAAAATATGCCTAAAGTCTGGGCCCCCATGCATGTTCTGTGCAAAAGGACGTCCCATAAATCGCATGCAAATACTTAGAGAATCTACCCAGGATCATAATGAGCATTGCACAAATATGTGCCATCCAGCTACTTTTTTCGCTATTTGTGAACAAAGATAACCCCTGCAAAGTCGACAGCGAAGAGCGTCACCGGCTATGACTGGCGAGCGATCCGGGATCCTTGTATAATCCCGGTTTTTACCAGTCTAAAAATAGAAAGTAGGTATTTTTCACATGTTTGAGGCATAATTGATCCGATTTGGGGAAAGATGTCGGCAAATTATTGAAAGAGGATAATTTACAGCCCAATTTCATGCCCTACCCCTTAATATTGAAATTTTTGGCCCACCTCAAAAGTACGAAACTGTGAATGGAACCTTAAAGCAAAACTTTTTGCACTAGTTTCTGGCAATTTTCGTCTTAAACTATTCTTTAACACAATTCTAAATAAATTCAGGCAAAGAAAGTGGATTTGCATTTAAACTGGCCTTTCAGGAGGAGTCAGAACGAGTCATATGGTTTCGAGGCATTTTTAGGTCAGTTTTTGAGGAATAGAGCCCCAACTAACCGCATCCAGCTTTACTCACTCTGTGGTTGTGCGAGTGACCAACAGATCACGAAACAGTTATGTCCATACATTGGGCCACCTGATCAAAGGCAACTGCGACCTTGAAATGGAAATTTAAAAAAATCGGTTATTGCTTTAAAGCAAAACTTTTTGCACTAGTTTCTGGCAATTTTCGTCTTAAACTATTCTTTAACACAATTCTAAATAAATTCAGGCAAAGAAAGTGGATTTGCATTTAAACTGGCCTTTCAGGAGGAGTCAGAACGAGTCATATGGTTTCGAGGCATTTTTAGGTCAGTTTTTGAGGAATAGAGCCCCAACTAACCGCATCCAGCTTTACTCACTCTGTGGTTGTGCGAGTGACCAACAGATCACGAAACAGTTATGTCCATACATTGGGCCACCTGATCAAAGGCAACTGCGACCTTGAAATGGAAATTTAAAAAAATCGGTTATTGCTTTAAGGTAGCAATCCACAGTTTTTAGAGCATTTTTCAGTTAATTTAGCTAGATCCGCCAAAATTGATAATAGCTCTGTCCAATCTGGTGAACAATCCGATTTCTCCCATAAAATCATTAAATCAAATGTCTAACAACAAAATAACATCATTTAAATCGCCTAGCACTGACTATCACCCTACCTGTATTGGGGATATTTTCCCCTACCCCCTCTTTCAGACCAGCGAATTTTCGTAAAATATGCCTAAAGTCTGGGCCCCCATGCATGTTCTGTGCAAAAGGACGTCCCATAAATCGCATGCAAATACTTAGAGAATCTACCCAGGATCATAATGAGCATTGCACAAATATGTGCCATCCAGCTACTTTTTTCGCTATTTGTGAACAAAGATAACCCCTGCAAAGTCGACAGCGAAGAGCGTCACCGGCTATGACTGGCGAGCGATCCGGGATCCTTGTATAATCCCGGTTTTTACCAGTCTAAAAATAGAAAGTAGGTATTTTTCACATGTTTGAGGCATAATTGATCCGATTTGGGGAAAGATGTCGGCAAATTATTGAAAGAGGATAATTTACAGCCCAATTTCATGCCCTACCCCTTAATATTGAAATTTTTGGCCCACCTCAAAAGTACGAAACTGTGAATGGAACCTTAAAGCAAAACTTTTTGCACTAGTTTCTGGCAATTTTCGTCTTAAACTATTCTTTAACACAATTCTAAATAAATTCAGGCAAAGAAAGTGGATTTGCATTTAAACTGGCCTTTCAGGAGGAGTCAGAACGAGTCATATGGTTTCGAGGCATTTTTAGGTCAGTTTTTGAGGAATAGAGCCCCAACTAACCGCATCCAGCTTTACTCACTCTGTGGTTGTGCGAGTGACCAACAGATCACGAAACAGTTATGTCCATACATTGGGCCACCTGATCAAAGGCAACTGCGACCTTGAAATGGAAATTTAAAAAAATCGGTTATTGCTTTAAGGTAGCAATCCACAGTTTTTAGAGCATTTTTCAGTTAATTTAGCTAGATCCGCCAAAATTGATAATAGCTCTGTCCAATCTGGTGAACAATCCGATTTCTCCCATAAAATCATTAAATCAAATGTCTAACAACAAAATAACATCATTTAAATCGCCTAGCACTGACTATCACCCTACCTGTATTGGGGATATTTTCCCCTACCCCCTCTTTCAGACCAGCGAATTTTCGTAAAATATGCCTAAAGTCTGGGCCCCCATGCATGTTCTGTGCAAAAGGACGTCCCATAAATCGCATGCAAATACTTAGAGAATCTACCCAGGATCATAATGAGCATTGCACAAATATGTGCCATCCAGCTACTTTTTTCGCTATTTGTGAACAAAGATAACCCCTGCAAAGTCGACAGCGAAGAGCGTCACCGGCTATGACTGGCGAGCGATCCGGGATCCTTGTATAATCCCGGTTTTTACCAGTCTAAAAATAGAAAGTAGGTATTTTTCACATGTTTGAGGCATAATTGATCCGATTTGGGGAAAGATGTCGGCAAATTATTGAAAGAGGATAATTTACAGCCCAATTTCATGCCCTACCCCTTAATATTGAAATTTTTGGCCCACCTCAAAAGTACGAAACTGTGAATGGAACCTTAAAGCAAAACTTTTTGCACTAGTTTCTGGCAATTTTCGTCTTAAACTATTCTTTAACACAATTCTAAATAAATTCAGGCAAAGAAAGTGGATTTGCATTTAAACTGGCCTTTCAGGAGGAGTCAGAACGAGTCATATGGTTTCGAGGCATTTTTAGGTCAGTTTTTGAGGAATAGAGCCCCAACTAACCGCATCCAGCTTTACTCACTCTGTGGTTGTGCGAGTGACCAACAGATCACGAAACAGTTATGTCCATACATTGGGCCACCTGATCAAAGGCAACTGCGACCTTGAAATGGAAATTTAAAAAAATCGGTTATTGCTTTAAGGTAGCAATCCACAGTTTTTAGAGCATTTTTCAGTTAATTTAGCTAGATCCGCCAAAATTGATAATAGCTCTGTCCAATCTGGTGAACAATCCGATTTCTCCCATAAAATCATTAAATCAAATGTCTAACAACAAAATAACATCATTTAAATCGCCTAGCACTGACTATCACCCTACCTGTATTGGGGATATTTTCCCCTACCCCCTCTTTCAGACCAGCGAATTTTCGTAAAATATGCCTAAAGTCTGGGCCCCCATGCATGTTCTGTGCAAAAGGACGTCCCATAAATCGCATGCAAATACTTAGAGAATCTACCCAGGATCATAATGAGCATTGCACAAATATGTGCCATCCAGCTACTTTTTTCGCTATTTGTGAACAAAGATAACCCCTGCAAAGTCGACAGCGAAGAGCGTCACCGGCTATGACTGGCGAGCGATCCGGGATCCTTGTATAATCCCGGTTTTTACCAGTCTAAAAATAGAAAGTAGGTATTTTTCACATGTTTGAGGCATAATTGATCCGATTTGGGGAAAGATGTCGGCAAATTATTGAAAGAGGATAATTTACAGCCCAATTTCATGCCCTACCCCTTAATATTGAAATTTTTGGCCCACCTCAAAAGTACGAAACTGTGAATGGAACCTTAAAGCAAAACTTTTTGCACTAGTTTCTGGCAATTTTCGTCTTAAACTATTCTTTAACACAATTCTAAATAAATTCAGGCAAAGAAAGTGGATTTGCATTTAAACTGGCCTTTCAGGAGGAGTCAGAACGAGTCATATGGTTTCGAGGCATTTTTAGGTCAGTTTTTGAGGAATAGAGCCCCAACTAACCGCATCCAGCTTTACTCACTCTGTGGTTGTGCGAGTGACCAACAGATCACGAAACAGTTATGTCCATACATTGGGCCACCTGATCAAAGGCAACTGCGACCTTGAAATGGAAATTTAAAAAAATCGGTTATTGCTTTAAGGTAGCAATCCACAGTTTTTAGAGCATTTTTCAGTTAATTTAGCTAGATCCGCCAAAATTGATAATAGCTCTGTCCAATCTGGTGAACAATCCGATTTCTCCCATAAAATCATTAAATCAAATGTCTAACAACAAAATAACATCATTTAAATCGCCTAGCACTGACTATCACCCTACCTGTATTGGGGATATTTTCCCCTACCCCCTCTTTCAGACCAGCGAATTTTCGTAAAATATGCCTAAAGTCTGGGCCCCCATGCATGTTCTGTGCAAAAGGACGTCCCATAAATCGCATGCAAATACTTAGAGAATCTACCCAGGATCATAATGAGCATTGCACAAATATGTGCCATCCAGCTACTTTTTTCGCTATTTGTGAACAAAGATAACCCCTGCAAAGTCGACAGCGAAGAGCGTCACCGGCTATGACTGGCGAGCGATCCGGGATCCTTGTATAATCCCGGTTTTTACCAGTCTAAAAATAGAAAGTAGGTATTTTTCACATGTTTGAGGCATAATTGATCCGATTTGGGGAAAGATGTCGGCAAATTATTGAAAGAGGATAATTTACAGCCCAATTTCATGCCCTACCCCTTAATATTGAAATTTTTGGCCCACCTCAAAAGTACGAAACTGTGAATGGAACCTTAAAGCAAAACTTTTTGCACTAGTTTCTGGCAATTTTCGTCTTAAACTATTCTTTAACACAATTCTAAATAAATTCAGGCAAAGAAAGTGGATTTGCATTTAAACTGGCCTTTCAGGAGGAGTCAGAACGAGTCATATGGTTTCGAGGCATTTTTAGGTCAGTTTTTGAGGAATAGAGCCCCAACTAACCGCATCCAGCTTTACTCACTCTGTGGTTGTGCGAGTGACCAACAGATCACGAAACAGTTATGTCCATACATTGGGCCACCTGATCAAAGGCAACTGCGACCTTGAAATGGAAATTTAAAAAAATCGGTTATTGCTTTAAGGTAGCAATCCACAGTTTTTAGAGCATTTTTCAGTTAATTTAGCTAGATCCGCCAAAATTGATAATAGCTCTGTCCAATCTGGTGAACAATCCGATTTCTCCCATAAAATCATTAAATCAAATGTCTAACAACAAAATAACATCATTTAAATCGCCTAGCACTGACTATCACCCTACCTGTATTGGGGATATTTTCCCCTACCCCCTCTTTCAGACCAGCGAATTTTCGTAAAATATGCCTAAAGTCTGGGCCCCCATGCATGTTCTGTGCAAAAGGACGTCCCATAAATCGCATGCAAATACTTAGAGAATCTACCCAGGATCATAATGAGCATTGCACAAATATGTGCCATCCAGCTACTTTTTTCGCTATTTGTGAACAAAGATAACCCCTGCAAAGTCGACAGCGAAGAGCGTCACCGGCTATGACTGGCGAGCGATCCGGGATCCTTGTATAATCCCGGTTTTTACCAGTCTAAAAATAGAAAGTAGGTATTTTTCACATGTTTGAGGCATAATTGATCCGATTTGGGGAAAGATGTCGGCAAATTATTGAAAGAGGATAATTTACAGCCCAATTTCATGCCCTACCCCTTAATATTGAAATTTTTGGCCCACCTCAAAAGTACGAAACTGTGAATGGAACCTTAAAGCAAAACTTTTTGCACTAGTTTCTGGCAATTTTCGTCTTAAACTATTCTTTAACACAATTCTAAATAAATTCAGGCAAAGAAAGTGGATTTGCATTTAAACTGGCCTTTCAGGAGGAGTCAGAACGAGTCATATGGTTTCGAGGCATTTTTAGGTCAGTTTTTGAGGAATAGAGCCCCAACTAACCGCATCCAGCTTTACTCACTCTGTGGTTGTGCGAGTGACCAACAGATCACGAAACAGTTATGTCCATACATTGGGCCACCTGATCAAAGGCAACTGCGACCTTGAAATGGAAATTTAAAAAAATCGGTTATTGCTTTAAGGTAGCAATCCACAGTTTTTAGAGCATTTTTCAGTTAATTTAGCTAGATCCGCCAAAATTGATAATAGCTCTGTCCAATCTGGTGAACAATCCGATTTCTCCCATAAAATCATTAAATCAAATGTCTAACAACAAAATAACATCATTTAAATCGCCTAGCACTGACTATCACCCTACCTGTATTGGGGATATTTTCCCCTACCCCCTCTTTCAGACCAGCGAATTTTCGTAAAATATGCCTAAAGTCTGGGCCCCCATGCATGTTCTGTGCAAAAGGACGTCCCATAAATCGCATGCAAATACTTAGAGAATCTACCCAGGATCATAATGAGCATTGCACAAATATGTGCCATCCAGCTACTTTTTTCGCTATTTGTGAACAAAGATAACCCCTGCAAAGTCGACAGCGAAGAGCGTCACCGGCTATGACTGGCGAGCGATCCGGGATCCTTGTATAATCCCGGTTTTTACCAGTCTAAAAATAGAAAGTAGGTATTTTTCACATGTTTGAGGCATAATTGATCCGATTTGGGGAAAGATGTCGGCAAATTATTGAAAGAGGATAATTTACAGCCCAATTTCATGCCCTACCCCTTAATATTGAAATTTTTGGCCCACCTCAAAAGTACGAAACTGTGAATGGAACCTTAAAGCAAAACTTTTTGCACTAGTTTCTGGCAATTTTCGTCTTAAACTATTCTTTAACACAATTCTAAATAAATTCAGGCAAAGAAAGTGGATTTGCATTTAAACTGGCCTTTCAGGAGGAGTCAGAACGAGTCATATGGTTTCGAGGCATTTTTAGGTCAGTTTTTGAGGAATAGAGCCCCAACTAACCGCATCCAGCTTTACTCACTCTGTGGTTGTGCGAGTGACCAACAGATCACGAAACAGTTATGTCCATACATTGGGCCACCTGATCAAAGGCAACTGCGACCTTGAAATGGAAATTTAAAAAAATCGGTTATTGCTTTAAGGTAGCAATCCACAGTTTTTAGAGCATTTTTCAGTTAATTTAGCTAGATCCGCCAAAATTGATAATAGCTCTGTCCAATCTGGTGAACAATCCGATTTCTCCCATAAAATCATTAAATCAAATGTCTAACAACAAAATAACATCATTTAAATCGCCTAGCACTGACTATCACCCTACCTGTATTGGGGATATTTTCCCCTACCCCCTCTTTCAGACCAGCGAATTTTCGTAAAATATGCCTAAAGTCTGGGCCCCCATGCATGTTCTGTGCAAAAGGACGTCCCATAAATCGCATGCAAATACTTAGAGAATCTACCCAGGATCATAATGAGCATTGCACAAATATGTGCCATCCAGCTACTTTTTTCGCTATTTGTGAACAAAGATAACCCCTGCAAAGTCGACAGCGAAGAGCGTCACCGGCTATGACTGGCGAGCGATCCGGGATCCTTGTATAATCCCGGTTTTTACCAGTCTAAAAATAGAAAGTAGGTATTTTTCACATGTTTGAGGCATAATTGATCCGATTTGGGGAAAGATGTCGGCAAATTATTGAAAGAGGATAATTTACAGCCCAATTTCATGCCCTACCCCTTAATATTGAAATTTTTGGCCCACCTCAAAAGTACGAAACTGTGAATGGAACCTTAAAGCAAAACTTTTTGCACTAGTTTCTGGCAATTTTCGTCTTAAACTATTCTTTAACACAATTCTAAATAAATTCAGGCAAAGAAAGTGGATTTGCATTTAAACTGGCCTTTCAGGAGGAGTCAGAACGAGTCATATGGTTTCGAGGCATTTTTAGGTCAGTTTTTGAGGAATAGAGCCCCAACTAACCGCATCCAGCTTTACTCACTCTGTGGTTGTGCGAGTGACCAACAGATCACGAAACAGTTATGTCCATACATTGGGCCACCTGATCAAAGGCAACTGCGACCTTGAAATGGAAATTTAAAAAAATCGGTTATTGCTTTAAGGTAGCAATCCACAGTTTTTAGAGCATTTTTCAGTTAATTTAGCTAGATCCGCCAAAATTGATAATAGCTCTGTCCAATCTGGTGAACAATCCGATTTCTCCCATAAAATCATTAAATCAAATGTCTAACAACAAAATAACATCATTTAAATCGCCTAGCACTGACTATCACCCTACCTGTATTGGGGATATTTTCCCCTACCCCCTCTTTCAGACCAGCGAATTTTCGTAAAATATGCCTAAAGTCTGGGCCCCCATGCATGTTCTGTGCAAAAGGACGTCCCATAAATCGCATGCAAATACTTAGAGAATCTACCCAGGATCATAATGAGCATTGCACAAATATGTGCCATCCAGCTACTTTTTTCGCTATTTGTGAACAAAGATAACCCCTGCAAAGTCGACAGCGAAGAGCGTCACCGGCTATGACTGGCGAGCGATCCGGGATCCTTGTATAATCCCGGTTTTTACCAGTCTAAAAATAGAAAGTAGGTATTTTTCACATGTTTGAGGCATAATTGATCCGATTTGGGGAAAGATGTCGGCAAATTATTGAAAGAGGATAATTTACAGCCCAATTTCATGCCCTACCCCTTAATATTGAAATTTTTGGCCCACCTCAAAAGTACGAAACTGTGAATGGAACCTTAAAGCAAAACTTTTTGCACTAGTTTCTGGCAATTTTCGTCTTAAACTATTCTTTAACACAATTCTAAATAAATTCAGGCAAAGAAAGTGGATTTGCATTTAAACTGGCCTTTCAGGAGGAGTCAGAACGAGTCATATGGTTTCGAGGCATTTTTAGGTCAGTTTTTGAGGAATAGAGCCCCAACTAACCGCATCCAGCTTTACTCACTCTGTGGTTGTGCGAGTGACCAACAGATCACGAAACAGTTATGTCCATACATTGGGCCACCTGATCAAAGGCAACTGCGACCTTGAAATGGAAATTTAAAAAAATCGGTTATTGCTTTAAGGTAGCAATCCACAGTTTTTAGAGCATTTTTCAGTTAATTTAGCTAGATCCGCCAAAATTGATAATAGCTCTGTCCAATCTGGTGAACAATCCGATTTCTCCCATAAAATCATTAAATCAAATGTCTAACAACAAAATAACATCATTTAAATCGCCTAGCACTGACTATCACCCTACCTGTATTGGGGATATTTTCCCCTACCCCCTCTTTCAGACCAGCGAATTTTCGTAAAATATGCCTAAAGTCTGGGCCCCCATGCATGTTCTGTGCAAAAGGACGTCCCATAAATCGCATGCAAATACTTAGAGAATCTACCCAGGATCATAATGAGCATTGCACAAATATGTGCCATCCAGCTACTTTTTTCGCTATTTGTGAACAAAGATAACCCCTGCAAAGTCGACAGCGAAGAGCGTCACCGGCTATGACTGGCGAGCGATCCGGGATCCTTGTATAATCCCGGTTTTTACCAGTCTAAAAATAGAAAGTAGGTATTTTTCACATGTTTGAGGCATAATTGATCCGATTTGGGGAAAGATGTCGGCAAATTATTGAAAGAGGATAATTTACAGCCCAATTTCATGCCCTACCCCTTAATATTGAAATTTTTGGCCCACCTCAAAAGTACGAAACTGTGAATGGAACCTTAAAGCAAAACTTTTTGCACTAGTTTCTGGCAATTTTCGTCTTAAACTATTCTTTAACACAATTCTAAATAAATTCAGGCAAAGAAAGTGGATTTGCATTTAAACTGGCCTTTCAGGAGGAGTCAGAACGAGTCATATGGTTTCGAGGCATTTTTAGGTCAGTTTTTGAGGAATAGAGCCCCAACTAACCGCATCCAGCTTTACTCACTCTGTGGTTGTGCGAGTGACCAACAGATCACGAAACAGTTATGTCCATACATTGGGCCACCTGATCAAAGGCAACTGCGACCTTGAAATGGAAATTTAAAAAAATCGGTTATTGCTTTAAGGTAGCAATCCACAGTTTTTAGAGCATTTTTCAGTTAATTTAGCTAGATCCGCCAAAATTGATAATAGCTCTGTCCAATCTGGTGAACAATCCGATTTCTCCCATAAAATCATTAAATCAAATGTCTAACAACAAAATAACATCATTTAAATCGCCTAGCACTGACTATCACCCTACCTGTATTGGGGATATTTTCCCCTACCCCCTCTTTCAGACCAGCGAATTTTCGTAAAATATGCCTAAAGTCTGGGCCCCCATGCATGTTCTGTGCAAAAGGACGTCCCATAAATCGCATGCAAATACTTAGAGAATCTACCCAGGATCATAATGAGCATTGCACAAATATGTGCCATCCAGCTACTTTTTTCGCTATTTGTGAACAAAGATAACCCCTGCAAAGTCGACAGCGAAGAGCGTCACCGGCTATGACTGGCGAGCGATCCGGGATCCTTGTATAATCCCGGTTTTTACCAGTCTAAAAATAGAAAGTAGGTATTTTTCACATGTTTGAGGCATAATTGATCCGATTTGGGGAAAGATGTCGGCAAATTATTGAAAGAGGATAATTTACAGCCCAATTTCATGCCCTACCCCTTAATATTGAAATTTTTGGCCCACCTCAAAAGTACGAAACTGTGAATGGAACCTTAAAGCAAAACTTTTTGCACTAGTTTCTGGCAATTTTCGTCTTAAACTATTCTTTAACACAATTCTAAATAAATTCAGGCAAAGAAAGTGGATTTGCATTTAAACTGGCCTTTCAGGAGGAGTCAGAACGAGTCATATGGTTTCGAGGCATTTTTAGGTCAGTTTTTGAGGAATAGAGCCCCAACTAACCGCATCCAGCTTTACTCACTCTGTGGTTGTGCGAGTGACCAACAGATCACGAAACAGTTATGTCCATACATTGGGCCACCTGATCAAAGGCAACTGCGACCTTGAAATGGAAATTTAAAAAAATCGGTTATTGCTTTAAGGTAGCAATCCACAGTTTTTAGAGCATTTTTCAGTTAATTTAGCTAGATCCGCCAAAATTGATAATAGCTCTGTCCAATCTGGTGAACAATCCGATTTCTCCCATAAAATCATTAAATCAAATGTCTAACAACAAAATAACATCATTTAAATCGCCTAGCACTGACTATCACCCTACCTGTATTGGGGATATTTTCCCCTACCCCCTCTTTCAGACCAGCGAATTTTCGTAAAATATGCCTAAAGTCTGGGCCCCCATGCATGTTCTGTGCAAAAGGACGTCCCATAAATCGCATGCAAATACTTAGAGAATCTACCCAGGATCATAATGAGCATTGCACAAATATGTGCCATCCAGCTACTTTTTTCGCTATTTGTGAACAAAGATAACCCCTGCAAAGTCGACAGCGAAGAGCGTCACCGGCTATGACTGGCGAGCGATCCGGGATCCTTGTATAATCCCGGTTTTTACCAGTCTAAAAATAGAAAGTAGGTATTTTTCACATGTATGAGGCATAATTGATCCGATTTGGGGAAAGATGTCGGCAAATTATTGAAAGAGGATAATTTACAGCCCAATTTCATGCCCTACCCCTTAATATTGAAATTTTTGGCCCACCTCAAAAGTACGAAACTGTGAATGGAACCTTAAAGCAAAACTTTTTGCACTAGTTTCTGGCAATTTTCGTCTTAAACTATTCTTTAACACAATTCTAAATAAATTCAGGCAAAGAAAGTGGATTTGCATTTAAACTGGCCTTTCAGGAGGAGTCAGAACGAGTCATATGGTTTCGAGGCATTTTTAGGTCAGTTTTTGAGGAATAGAGCCCCAACTAACCGCATCCAGCTTTACTCACTCTGTGGTTGTGCGAGTGACCAACAGATCACGAAACAGTTATGTCCATACATTGGGCCACCTGATCAAAGGCAACTGCGACCTTGAAATGGAAATTTAAAAAAATCGGTTATTGCTTTAAGGTAGCAATCCACAGTTTTTAGAGCATTTTTCAGTTAATTTAGCTAGATCCGCCAAAATTGATAATAGCTCTGTCCAATCTGGTGAACAATCCGATTTCTCCCATAAAATCATTAAATCAAATGTCTAACAACAAAATAACATCATTTAAATCGCCTAGCACTGACTATCACCCTACCTGTATTGGGGATATTTTCCCCTACCCCCTCTTTCAGACCAGCGAATTTTCGTAAAATATGCCTAAAGTCTGGGCCCCCATGCATGTTCTGTGCAAAAGGACGTCCCATAAATCGCATGCAAATACTTAGAGAATCTACCCAGGATCATAATGAGCATTGCACAAATATGTGCCATCCAGCTACTTTTTTCGCTATTTGTGAACAAAGATAACCCCTGCAAAGTCGACAGCGAAGAGCGTCACCGGCTATGACTGGCGAGCGATCCGGGATCCTTGTATAATCCCGGTTTTTACCAGTCTAAAAATAGAAAGTAGGTATTTTTCACATGTTTGAGGCATAATTGATCCGATTTGGGGAAAGATGTCGGCAAATTATTGAAAGAGGATAATTTACAGCCCAATTTCATGCCCTACCCCTTAATATTGAAATTTTTGGCCCACCTCAAAAGTACGAAACTGTGAATGGAACCTTAAAGCAAAACTTTTTGCACTAGTTTCTGGCAATTTTCGTCTTAAACTATTCTTTAACACAATTCTAAATAAATTCAGGCAAAGAAAGTGGATTTGCATTTAAACTGGCCTTTCAGGAGGAGTCAGAACGAGTCATATGGTTTCGAGGCATTTTTAGGTCAGTTTTTGAGGAATAGAGCCCCAACTAACCGCATCCAGCTTTACTCACTCTGTGGTTGTGCGAGTGACCAACAGATCACGAAACAGTTATGTCCATACATTGGGCCACCTGATCAAAGGCAACTGCGACCTTGAAATGGAAATTTAAAAAAATCGGTTATTGCTTTAAAGCAAAACTTTTTGCACTAGTTTCTGGCAATTTTCGTCTTAAACTATTCTTTAACACAATTCTAAATAAATTCAGGCAAAGAAAGTGGATTTGCATTTAAACTGGCCTTTCAGGAGGAGTCAGAACGAGTCATATGGTTTCGAGGCATTTTTAGGTCAGTTTTTGAGGAATAGAGCCCCAACTAACCGCATCCAGCTTTACTCACTCTGTGGTTGTGCGAGTGACCAACAGATCACGAAACAGTTATGTCCATACATTGGGCCACCTGATCAAAGGCAACTGCGACCTTGAAATGGAAATTTAAAAAAATCGGTTATTGCTTTAAGGTAGCAATCCACAGTTTTTAGAGCATTTTTCAGTTAATTTAGCTAGATCCGCCAAAATTGATAATAGCTCTGTCCAATCTGGTGAACAATCCGATTTCTCCCATAAAATCATTAAATCAAATGTCTAACAACAAAATAACATCATTTAAATCGCCTAGCACTGACTATCACCCTACCTGTATTGGGGATATTTTCCCCTACCCCCTCTTTCAGACCAGCGAATTTTCGTAAAATATGCCTAAAGTCTGGGCCCCCATGCATGTTCTGTGCAAAAGGACGTCCCATAAATCGCATGCAAATACTTAGAGAATCTACCCAGGATCATAATGAGCATTGCACAAATATGTGCCATCCAGCTACTTTTTTCGCTATTTGTGAACAAAGATAACCCCTGCAAAGTCGACAGCGAAGAGCGTCACCGGCTATGACTGGCGAGCGATCCGGGATCCTTGTATAATCCCGGTTTTTACCAGTCTAAAAATAGAAAGTAGGTATTTTTCACATGTTTGAGGCATAATTGATCCGATTTGGGGAAAGATGTCGGCAAATTATTGAAAGAGGATAATTTACAGCCCAATTTCATGCCCTACCCCTTAATATTGAAATTTTTGGCCCACCTCAAAAGTACGAAACTGTGAATGGAACCTTAAAGCAAAACTTTTTGCACTAGTTTCTGGCAATTTTCGTCTTAAACTATTCTTTAACACAATTCTAAATAAATTCAGGCAAAGAAAGTGGATTTGCATTTAAACTGGCCTTTCAGGAGGAGTCAGAACGAGTCATATGGTTTCGAGGCATTTTTAGGTCAGTTTTTGAGGAATAGAGCCCCAACTAACCGCATCCAGCTTTACTCACTCTGTGGTTGTGCGAGTGACCAACAGATCACGAAACAGTTATGTCCATACATTGGGCCACCTGATCAAAGGCAACTGCGACCTTGAAATGGAAATTTAAAAAAATCGGTTATTGCTTTAAGGTAGCAATCCACAGTTTTTAGAGCATTTTTCAGTTAATTTAGCTAGATCCGCCAAAATTGATAATAGCTCTGTCCAATCTGGTGAACAATCCGATTTCTCCCATAAAATCATTAAATCAAATGTCTAACAACAAAATAACATCATTTAAATCGCCTAGCACTGACTATCACCCTACCTGTATTGGGGATATTTTCCCCTACCCCCTCTTTCAGACCAGCGAATTTTCGTAAAATATGCCTAAAGTCTGGGCCCCCATGCATGTTCTGTGCAAAAGGACGTCCCATAAATCGCATGCAAATACTTAGAGAATCTACCCAGGATCATAATGAGCATTGCACAAATATGTGCCATCCAGCTACTTTTTTCGCTATTTGTGAACAAAGATAACCCCTGCAAAGTCGACAGCGAAGAGCGTCACCGGCTATGACTGGCGAGCGATCCGGGATCCTTGTATAATCCCGGTTTTTACCAGTCTAAAAATAGAAAGTAGGTATTTTTCACATGTTTGAGGCATAATTGATCCGATTTGGGGAAAGATGTCGGCAAATTATTGAAAGAGGATAATTTACAGCCCAATTTCATGCCCTACCCCTTAATATTGAAATTTTTGGCCCACCTCAAAAGTACGAAACTGTGAATGGAACCTTAAAGCAAAACTTTTTGCACTAGTTTCTGGCAATTTTCGTCTTAAACTATTCTTTAACACAATTCTAAATAAATTCAGGCAAAGAAAGTGGATTTGCATTTAAACTGGCCTTTCAGGAGGAGTCAGAACGAGTCATATGGTTTCGAGGCATTTTTAGGTCAGTTTTTGAGGAATAGAGCCCCAACTAACCGCATCCAGCTTTACTCACTCTGTGGTTGTGCGAGTGACCAACAGATCACGAAACAGTTATGTCCATACATTGGGCCACCTGATCAAAGGCAACTGCGACCTTGAAATGGAAATTTAAAAAAATCGGTTATTGCTTTAAGGTAGCAATCCACAGTTTTTAGAGCATTTTTCAGTTAATTTAGCTAGATCCGCCAAAATTGATAATAGCTCTGTCCAATCTGGTGAACAATCCGATTTCTCCCATAAAATCATTAAATCAAATGTCTAACAACAAAATAACATCATTTAAATCGCCTAGCACTGACTATCACCCTACCTGTATTGGGGATATTTTCCCCTACCCCCTCTTTCAGACCAGCGAATTTTCGTAAAATATGCCTAAAGTCTGGGCCCCCATGCATGTTCTGTGCAAAAGGACGTCCCATAAATCGCATGCAAATACTTAGAGAATCTACCCAGGATCATAATGAGCATTGCACAAATATGTGCCATCCAGCTACTTTTTTCGCTATTTGTGAACAAAGATAACCCCTGCAAAGTCGACAGCGAAGAGCGTCACCGGCTATGACTGGCGAGCGATCCGGGATCCTTGTATAATCCCGGTTTTTACCAGTCTAAAAATAGAAAGTAGGTATTTTTCACATGTATGAGGCATAATTGATCCGATTTGGGGAAAGATGTCGGCAAATTATTGAAAGAGGATAATTTACAGCCCAATTTCATGCCCTACCCCTTAATATTGAAATTTTTGGCCCACCTCAAAAGTACGAAACTGTGAATGGAACCTTAAAGCAAAACTTTTTGCACTAGTTTCTGGCAATTTTCGTCTTAAACTATTCTTTAACACAATTCTAAATAAATTCAGGCAAAGAAAGTGGATTTGCATTTAAACTGGCCTTTCAGGAGGAGTCAGAACGAGTCATATGGTTTCGAGGCATTTTTAGGTCAGTTTTTGAGGAATAGAGCCCCAACTAACCGCATCCAGCTTTACTCACTCTGTGGTTGTGCGAGTGACCAACAGATCACGAAACAGTTATGTCCATACATTGGGCCACCTGATCAAAGGCAACTGCGACCTTGAAATGGAAATTTAAAAAAATCGGTTATTGCTTTAAGGTAGCAATCCACAGTTTTTAGAGCATTTTTCAGTTAATTTAGCTAGATCCGCCAAAATTGATAATAGCTCTGTCCAATCTGGTGAACAATCCGATTTCTCCCATAAAATCATTAAATCAAATGTCTAACAACAAAATAACATCATTTAAATCGCCTAGCACTGACTATCACCCTACCTGTATTGGGGATATTTTCCCCTACCCCCTCTTTCAGACCAGCGAATTTTCGTAAAATATGCCTAAAGTCTGGGCCCCCATGCATGTTCTGTGCAAAAGGACGTCCCATAAATCGCATGCAAATACTTAGAGAATCTACCCAGGATCATAATGAGCATTGCACAAATATGTGCCATCCAGCTACTTTTTTCGCTATTTGTGAACAAAGATAACCCCTGCAAAGTCGACAGCGAAGAGCGTCACCGGCTATGACTGGCGAGCGATCCGGGATCCTTGTATAATCCCGGTTTTTACCAGTCTAAAAATAGAAAGTAGGTATTTTTCACATGTTTGAGGCATAATTGATCCGATTTGGGGAAAGATGTCGGCAAATTATTGAAAGAGGATAATTTACAGCCCAATTTCATGCCCTACCCCTTAATATTGAAATTTTTGGCCCACCTCAAAAGTACGAAACTGTGAATGGAACCTTAAAGCAAAACTTTTTGCACTAGTTTCTGGCAATTTTCGTCTTAAACTATTCTTTAACACAATTCTAAATAAATTCAGGCAAAGAAAGTGGATTTGCATTTAAACTGGCCTTTCAGGAGGAGTCAGAACGAGTCATATGGTTTCGAGGCATTTTTAGGTCAGTTTTTGAGGAATAGAGCCCCAACTAACCGCATCCAGCTTTACTCACTCTGTGGTTGTGCGAGTGACCAACAGATCACGAAACAGTTATGTCCATACATTGGGCCACCTGATCAAAGGCAACTGCGACCTTGAAATGGAAATTTAAAAAAATCGGTTATTGCTTTAAGGTAGCAATCCACAGTTTTTAGAGCATTTTTCAGTTAATTTAGCTAGATCCGCCAAAATTGATAATAGCTCTGTCCAATCTGGTGAACAATCCGATTTCTCCCATAAAATCATTAAATCAAATGTCTAACAACAAAATAACATCATTTAAATCGCCTAGCACTGACTATCACCCTACCTGTATTGGGGATATTTTCCCCTACCCCCTCTTTCAGACCAGCGAATTTTCGTAAAATATGCCTAAAGTCTGGGCCCCCATGCATGTTCTGTGCAAAAGGACGTCCCATAAATCGCATGCAAATACTTAGAGAATCTACCCAGGATCATAATGAGCATTGCACAAATATGTGCCATCCAGCTACTTTTTTCGCTATTTGTGAACAAAGATAACCCCTGCAAAGTCGACAGCGAAGAGCGTCACCGGCTATGACTGGCGAGCGATCCGGGATCCTTGTATAATCCCGGTTTTTACCAGTCTAAAAATAGAAAGTAGGTATTTTTCACATGTTTGAGGCATAATTGATCCGATTTGGGGAAAGATGTCGGCAAATTATTGAAAGAGGATAATTTACAGCCCAATTTCATGCCCTACCCCTTAATATTGAAATTTTTGGCCCACCTCAAAAGTACGAAACTGTGAATGGAACCTTAAAGCAAAACTTTTTGCACTAGTTTCTGGCAATTTTCGTCTTAAACTATTCTTTAACACAATTCTAAATAAATTCAGGCAAAGAAAGTGGATTTGCATTTAAACTGGCCTTTCAGGAGGAGTCAGAACGAGTCATATGGTTTCGAGGCATTTTTAGGTCAGTTTTTGAGGAATAGAGCCCCAACTAACCGCATCCAGCTTTACTCACTCTGTGGTTGTGCGAGTGACCAACAGATCACGAAACAGTTATGTCCATACATTGGGCCACCTGATCAAAGGCAACTGCGACCTTGAAATGGAAATTTAAAAAAATCGGTTATTGCTTTAAGGTAGCAATCCACAGTTTTTAGAGCATTTTTCAGTTAATTTAGCTAGATCCGCCAAAATTGATAATAGCTCTGTCCAATCTGGTGAACAATCCGATTTCTCCCATAAAATCATTAAATCAAATGTCTAACAACAAAATAACATCATTTAAATCGCCTAGCACTGACTATCACCCTACCTGTATTGGGGATATTTTCCCCTACCCCCTCTTTCAGACCAGCGAATTTTCGTAAAATATGCCTAAAGTCTGGGCCCCCATGCATGTTCTGTGCAAAAGGACGTCCCATAAATCGCATGCAAATACTTAGAGAATCTACCCAGGATCATAATGAGCATTGCACAAATATGTGCCATCCAGCTACTTTTTTCGCTATTTGTGAACAAAGATAACCCCTGCAAAGTCGACAGCGAAGAGCGTCACCGGCTATGACTGGCGAGCGATCCGGGATCCTTGTATAATCCCGGTTTTTACCAGTCTAAAAATAGAAAGTAGGTATTTTTCACATGTTTGAGGCATAATTGATCCGATTTGGGGAAAGATGTCGGCAAATTATTGAAAGAGGATAATTTACAGCCCAATTTCATGCCCTACCCCTTAATATTGAAATTTTTGGCCCACCTCAAAAGTACGAAACTGTGAATGGAACCTTAAAGCAAAACTTTTTGCACTAGTTTCTGGCAATTTTCGTCTTAAACTATTCTTTAACACAATTCTAAATAAATTCAGGCAAAGAAAGTGGATTTGCATTTAAACTGGCCTTTCAGGAGGAGTCAGAACGAGTCATATGGTTTCGAGGCATTTTTAGGTCAGTTTTTGAGGAATAGAGCCCCAACTAACCGCATCCAGCTTTACTCACTCTGTGGTTGTGCGAGTGACCAACAGATCACGAAACAGTTATGTCCATACATTGGGCCACCTGATCAAAGGCAACTGCGACCTTGAAATGGAAATTTAAAAAAATCGGTTATTGCTTTAAGGTAGCAATCCACAGTTTTTAGAGCATTTTTCAGTTAATTTAGCTAGATCCGCCAAAATTGATAATAGCTCTGTCCAATCTGGTGAACAATCCGATTTCTCCCATAAAATCATTAAATCAAATGTCTAACAACAAAATAACATCATTTAAATCGCCTAGCACTGACTATCACCCTACCTGTATTGGGGATATTTTCCCCTACCCCCTCTTTCAGACCAGCGAATTTTCGTAAAATATGCCTAAAGTCTGGGCCCCCATGCATGTTCTGTGCAAAAGGACGTCCCATAAATCGCATGCAAATACTTAGAGAATCTACCCAGGATCATAATGAGCATTGCACAAATATGTGCCATCCAGCTACTTTTTTCGCTATTTGTGAACAAAGATAACCCCTGCAAAGTCGACAGCGAAGAGCGTCACCGGCTATGACTGGCGAGCGATCCGGGATCCTTGTATAATCCCGGTTTTTACCAGTCTAAAAATAGAAAGTAGGTATTTTTCACATGTTTGAGGCATAATTGATCCGATTTGGGGAAAGATGTCGGCAAATTATTGAAAGAGGATAATTTACAGCCCAATTTCATGCCCTACCCCTTAATATTGAAATTTTTGGCCCACCTCAAAAGTACGAAACTGTGAATGGAACCTTAAAGCAAAACTTTTTGCACTAGTTTCTGGCAATTTTCGTCTTAAACTATTCTTTAACACAATTCTAAATAAATTCAGGCAAAGAAAGTGGATTTGCATTTAAACTGGCCTTTCAGGAGGAGTCAGAACGAGTCATATGGTTTCGAGGCATTTTTAGGTCAGTTTTTGAGGAATAGAGCCCCAACTAACCGCATCCAGCTTTACTCACTCTGTGGTTGTGCGAGTGACCAACAGATCACGAAACAGTTATGTCCATACATTGGGCCACCTGATCAAAGGCAACTGCGACCTTGAAATGGAAATTTAAAAAAATCGGTTATTGCTTTAAGGTAGCAATCCACAGTTTTTAGAGCATTTTTCAGTTAATTTAGCTAGATCCGCCAAAATTGATAATAGCTCTGTCCAATCTGGTGAACAATCCGATTTCTCCCATAAAATCATTAAATCAAATGTCTAACAACAAAATAACATCATTTAAATCGCCTAGCACTGACTATCACCCTACCTGTATTGGGGATATTTTCCCCTACCCCCTCTTTCAGACCAGCGAATTTTCGTAAAATATGCCTAAAGTCTGGGCCCCCATGCATGTTCTGTGCAAAAGGACGTCCCATAAATCGCATGCAAATACTTAGAGAATCTACCCAGGATCATAATGAGCATTGCACAAATATGTGCCATCCAGCTACTTTTTTCGCTATTTGTGAACAAAGATAACCCCTGCAAAGTCGACAGCGAAGAGCGTCACCGGCTATGACTGGCGAGCGATCCGGGATCCTTGTATAATCCCGGTTTTTACCAGTCTAAAAATAGAAAGTAGGTATTTTTCACATGTATGAGGCATAATTGATCCGATTTGGGGAAAGATGTCGGCAAATTATTGAAAGAGGATAATTTACAGCCCAATTTCATGCCCTACCCCTTAATATTGAAATTTTTGGCCCACCTCAAAAGTACGAAACTGTGAATGGAACCTTAAAGCAAAACTTTTTGCACTAGTTTCTGGCAATTTTCGTCTTAAACTATTCTTTAACACAATTCTAAATAAATTCAGGCAAAGAAAGTGGATTTGCATTTAAACTGGCCTTTCAGGAGGAGTCAGAACGAGTCATATGGTTTCGAGGCATTTTTAGGTCAGTTTTTGAGGAATAGAGCCCCAACTAACCGCATCCAGCTTTACTCACTCTGTGGTTGTGCGAGTGACCAACAGATCACGAAACAGTTATGTCCATACATTGGGCCACCTGATCAAAGGCAACTGCGACCTTGAAATGGAAATTTAAAAAAATCGGTTATTGCTTTAAGGTAGCAATCCACAGTTTTTAGAGCATTTTTCAGTTAATTTAGCTAGATCCGCCAAAATTGATAATAGCTCTGTCCAATCTGGTGAACAATCCGATTTCTCCCATAAAATCATTAAATCAAATGTCTAACAACAAAATAACATCATTTAAATCGCCTAGCACTGACTATCACCCTACCTGTATTGGGGATATTTTCCCCTACCCCCTCTTTCAGACCAGCGAATTTTCGTAAAATATGCCTAAAGTCTGGGCCCCCATGCATGTTCTGTGCAAAAGGACGTCCCATAAATCGCATGCAAATACTTAGAGAATCTACCCAGGATCATAATGAGCATTGCACAAATATGTGCCATCCAGCTACTTTTTTCGCTATTTGTGAACAAAGATAACCCCTGCAAAGTCGACAGCGAAGAGCGTCACCGGCTATGACTGGCGAGCGATCCGGGATCCTTGTATAATCCCGGTTTTTACCAGTCTAAAAATAGAAAGTAGGTATTTTTCACATGTTTGAGGCATAATTGATCCGATTTGGGGAAAGATGTCGGCAAATTATTGAAAGAGGATAATTTACAGCCCAATTTCATGCCCTACCCCTTAATATTGAAATTTTTGGCCCACCTCAAAAGTACGAAACTGTGAATGGAACCTTAAAGCAAAACTTTTTGCACTAGTTTCTGGCAATTTTCGTCTTAAACTATTCTTTAACACAATTCTAAATAAATTCAGGCAAAGAAAGTGGATTTGCATTTAAACTGGCCTTTCAGGAGGAGTCAGAACGAGTCATATGGTTTCGAGGCATTTTTAGGTCAGTTTTTGAGGAATAGAGCCCCAACTAACCGCATCCAGCTTTACTCACTCTGTGGTTGTGCGAGTGACCAACAGATCACGAAACAGTTATGTCCATACATTGGGCCACCTGATCAAAGGCAACTGCGACCTTGAAATGGAAATTTAAAAAAATCGGTTATTGCTTTAAGGTAGCAATCCACAGTTTTTAGAGCATTTTTCAGTTAATTTAGCTAGATCCGCCAAAATTGATAATAGCTCTGTCCAATCTGGTGAACAATCCGATTTCTCCCATAAAATCATTAAATCAAATGTCTAACAACAAAATAACATCATTTAAATCGCCTAGCACTGACTATCACCCTACCTGTATTGGGGATATTTTCCCCTACCCCCTCTTTCAGACCAGCGAATTTTCGTAAAATATGCCTAAAGTCTGGGCCCCCATGCATGTTCTGTGCAAAAGGACGTCCCATAAATCGCATGCAAATACTTAGAGAATCTACCCAGGATCATAATGAGCATTGCACAAATATGTGCCATCCAGCTACTTTTTTCGCTATTTGTGAACAAAGATAACCCCTGCAAAGTCGACAGCGAAGAGCGTCACCGGCTATGACTGGCGAGCGATCCGGGATCCTTGTATAATCCCGGTTTTTACCAGTCTAAAAATAGAAAGTAGGTATTTTTCACATGTTTGAGGCATAATTGATCCGATTTGGGGAAAGATGTCGGCAAATTATTGAAAGAGGATAATTTACAGCCCAATTTCATGCCCTACCCCTTAATATTGAAATTTTTGGCCCACCTCAAAAGTACGAAACTGTGAATGGAACCTTAAAGCAAAACTTTTTGCACTAGTTTCTGGCAATTTTCGTCTTAAACTATTCTTTAACACAATTCTAAATAAATTCAGGCAAAGAAAGTGGATTTGCATTTAAACTGGCCTTTCAGGAGGAGTCAGAACGAGTCATATGGTTTCGAGGCATTTTTAGGTCAGTTTTTGAGGAATAGAGCCCCAACTAACCGCATCCAGCTTTACTCACTCTGTGGTTGTGCGAGTGACCAACAGATCACGAAACAGTTATGTCCATACATTGGGCCACCTGATCAAAGGCAACTGCGACCTTGAAATGGAAATTTAAAAAAATCGGTTATTGCTTTAAGGTAGCAATCCACAGTTTTTAGAGCATTTTTCAGTTAATTTAGCTAGATCCGCCAAAATTGATAATAGCTCTGTCCAATCTGGTGAACAATCCGATTTCTCCCATAAAATCATTAAATCAAATGTCTAACAACAAAATAACATCATTTAAATCGCCTAGCACTGACTATCACCCTACCTGTATTGGGGATATTTTCCCCTACCCCCTCTTTCAGACCAGCGAATTTTCGTAAAATATGCCTAAAGTCTGGGCCCCCATGCATGTTCTGTGCAAAAGGACGTCCCATAAATCGCATGCAAATACTTAGAGAATCTACCCAGGATCATAATGAGCATTGCACAAATATGTGCCATCCAGCTACTTTTTTCGCTATTTGTGAACAAAGATAACCCCTGCAAAGTCGACAGCGAAGAGCGTCACCGGCTATGACTGGCGAGCGATCCGGGATCCTTGTATAATCCCGGTTTTTACCAGTCTAAAAATAGAAAGTAGGTATTTTTCACATGTTTGAGGCATAATTGATCCGATTTGGGGAAAGATGTCGGCAAATTATTGAAAGAGGATAATTTACAGCCCAATTTCATGCCCTACCCCTTAATATTGAAATTTTTGGCCCACCTCAAAAGTACGAAACTGTGAATGGAACCTTAAAGCAAAACTTTTTGCACTAGTTTCTGGCAATTTTCGTCTTAAACTATTCTTTAACACAATTCTAAATAAATTCAGGCAAAGAAAGTGGATTTGCATTTAAACTGGCCTTTCAGGAGGAGTCAGAACGAGTCATATGGTTTCGAGGCATTTTTAGGTCAGTTTTTGAGGAATAGAGCCCCAACTAACCGCATCCAGCTTTACTCACTCTGTGGTTGTGCGAGTGACCAACAGATCACGAAACAGTTATGTCCATACATTGGGCCACCTGATCAAAGGCAACTGCGACCTTGAAATGGAAATTTAAAAAAATCGGTTATTGCTTTAAGGTAGCAATCCACAGTTTTTAGAGCATTTTTCAGTTAATTTAGCTAGATCCGCCAAAATTGATAATAGCTCTGTCCAATCTGGTGAACAATCCGATTTCTCCCATAAAATCATTAAATCAAATGTCTAACAACAAAATAACATCATTTAAATCGCCTAGCACTGACTATCACCCTACCTGTATTGGGGATATTTTCCCCTACCCCCTCTTTCAGACCAGCGAATTTTCGTAAAATATGCCTAAAGTCTGGGCCCCCATGCATGTTCTGTGCAAAAGGACGTCCCATAAATCGCATGCAAATACTTAGAGAATCTACCCAGGATCATAATGAGCATTGCACAAATATGTGCCATCCAGCTACTTTTTTCGCTATTTGTGAACAAAGATAACCCCTGCAAAGTCGACAGCGAAGAGCGTCACCGGCTATGACTGGCGAGCGATCCGGGATCCTTGTATAATCCCGGTTTTTACCAGTCTAAAAATAGAAAGTAGGTATTTTTCACATGTTTGAGGCATAATTGATCCGATTTGGGGAAAGATGTCGGCAAATTATTGAAAGAGGATAATTTACAGCCCAATTTCATGCCCTACCCCTTAATATTGAAATTTTTGGCCCACCTCAAAAGTACGAAACTGTGAATGGAACCTTAAAGCAAAACTTTTTGCACTAGTTTCTGGCAATTTTCGTCTTAAACTATTCTTTAACACAATTCTAAATAAATTCAGGCAAAGAAAGTGGATTTGCATTTAAACTGGCCTTTCAGGAGGAGTCAGAACGAGTCATATGGTTTCGAGGCATTTTTAGGTCAGTTTTTGAGGAATAGAGCCCCAACTAACCGCATCCAGCTTTACTCACTCTGTGGTTGTGCGAGTGACCAACAGATCACGAAACAGTTATGTCCATACATTGGGCCACCTGATCAAAGGCAACTGCGACCTTGAAATGGAAATTTAAAAAAATCGGTTATTGCTTTAAGGTAGCAATCCACAGTTTTTAGAGCATTTTTCAGTTAATTTAGCTAGATCCGCCAAAATTGATAATAGCTCTGTCCAATCTGGTGAACAATCCGATTTCTCCCATAAAATCATTAAATCAAATGTCTAACAACAAAATAACATCATTTAAATCGCCTAGCACTGACTATCACCCTACCTGTATTGGGGATATTTTCCCCTACCCCCTCTTTCAGACCAGCGAATTTTCGTAAAATATGCCTAAAGTCTGGGCCCCCATGCATGTTCTGTGCAAAAGGACGTCCCATAAATCGCATGCAAATACTTAGAGAATCTACCCAGGATCATAATGAGCATTGCACAAATATGTGCCATCCAGCTACTTTTTTCGCTATTTGTGAACAAAGATAACCCCTGCAAAGTCGACAGCGAAGAGCGTCACCGGCTATGACTGGCGAGCGATCCGGGATCCTTGTATAATCCCGGTTTTTACCAGTCTAAAAATAGAAAGTAGGTATTTTTCACATGTTTGAGGCATAATTGATCCGATTTGGGGAAAGATGTCGGCAAATTATTGAAAGAGGATAATTTACAGCCCAATTTCATGCCCTACCCCTTAATATTGAAATTTTTGGCCCACCTCAAAAGTACGAAACTGTGAATGGAACCTTAAAGCAAAACTTTTTGCACTAGTTTCTGGCAATTTTCGTCTTAAACTATTCTTTAACACAATTCTAAATAAATTCAGGCAAAGAAAGTGGATTTGCATTTAAACTGGCCTTTCAGGAGGAGTCAGAACGAGTCATATGGTTTCGAGGCATTTTTAGGTCAGTTTTTGAGGAATAGAGCCCCAACTAACCGCATCCAGCTTTACTCACTCTGTGGTTGTGCGAGTGACCAACAGATCACGAAACAGTTATGTCCATACATTGGGCCACCTGATCAAAGGCAACTGCGACCTTGAAATGGAAATTTAAAAAAATCGGTTATTGCTTTAAGGTAGCAATCCACAGTTTTTAGAGCATTTTTCAGTTAATTTAGCTAGATCCGCCAAAATTGATAATAGCTCTGTCCAATCTGGTGAACAATCCGATTTCTCCCATAAAATCATTAAATCAAATGTCTAACAACAAAATAACATCATTTAAATCGCCTAGCACTGACTATCACCCTACCTGTATTGGGGATATTTTCCCCTACCCCCTCTTTCAGACCAGCGAATTTTCGTAAAATATGCCTAAAGTCTGGGCCCCCATGCATGTTCTGTGCAAAAGGACGTCCCATAAATCGCATGCAAATACTTAGAGAATCTACCCAGGATCATAATGAGCATTGCACAAATATGTGCCATCCAGCTACTTTTTTCGCTATTTGTGAACAAAGATAACCCCTGCAAAGTCGACAGCGAAGAGCGTCACCGGCTATGACTGGCGAGCGATCCGGGATCCTTGTATAATCCCGGTTTTTACCAGTCTAAAAATAGAAAGTAGGTATTTTTCACATGTTTGAGGCATAATTGATCCGATTTGGGGAAAGATGTCGGCAAATTATTGAAAGAGGATAATTTACAGCCCAATTTCATGCCCTACCCCTTAATATTGAAATTTTTGGCCCACCTCAAAAGTACGAAACTGTGAATGGAACCTTAAAGCAAAACTTTTTGCACTAGTTTCTGGCAATTTTCGTCTTAAACTATTCTTTAACACAATTCTAAATAAATTCAGGCAAAGAAAGTGGATTTGCATTTAAACTGGCCTTTCAGGAGGAGTCAGAACGAGTCATATGGTTTCGAGGCATTTTTAGGTCAGTTTTTGAGGAATAGAGCCCCAACTAACCGCATCCAGCTTTACTCACTCTGTGGTTGTGCGAGTGACCAACAGATCACGAAACAGTTATGTCCATACATTGGGCCACCTGATCAAAGGCAACTGCGACCTTGAAATGGAAATTTAAAAAAATCGGTTATTGCTTTAAGGTAGCAATCCACAGTTTTTAGAGCATTTTTCAGTTAATTTAGCTAGATCCGCCAAAATTGATAATAGCTCTGTCCAATCTGGTGAACAATCCGATTTCTCCCATAAAATCATTAAATCAAATGTCTAACAACAAAATAACATCATTTAAATCGCCTAGCACTGACTATCACCCTACCTGTATTGGGGATATTTTCCCCTACCCCCTCTTTCAGACCAGCGAATTTTCGTAAAATATGCCTAAAGTCTGGGCCCCCATGCATGTTCTGTGCAAAAGGACGTCCCATAAATCGCATGCAAATACTTAGAGAATCTACCCAGGATCATAATGAGCATTGCACAAATATGTGCCATCCAGCTACTTTTTTCGCTATTTGTGAACAAAGATAACCCCTGCAAAGTCGACAGCGAAGAGCGTCACCGGCTATGACTGGCGAGCGATCCGGGATCCTTGTATAATCCCGGTTTTTACCAGTCTAAAAATAGAAAGTAGGTATTTTTCACATGTTTGAGGCATAATTGATCCGATTTGGGGAAAGATGTCGGCAAATTATTGAAAGAGGATAATTTACAGCCCAATTTCATGCCCTACCCCTTAATATTGAAATTTTTGGCCCACCTCAAAAGTACGAAACTGTGAATGGAACCTTAAAGCAAAACTTTTTGCACTAGTTTCTGGCAATTTTCGTCTTAAACTATTCTTTAACACAATTCTAAATAAATTCAGGCAAAGAAAGTGGATTTGCATTTAAACTGGCCTTTCAGGAGGAGTCAGAACGAGTCATATGGTTTCGAGGCATTTTTAGGTCAGTTTTTGAGGAATAGAGCCCCAACTAACCGCATCCAGCTTTACTCACTCTGTGGTTGTGCGAGTGACCAACAGATCACGAAACAGTTATGTCCATACATTGGGCCACCTGATCAAAGGCAACTGCGACCTTGAAATGGAAATTTAAAAAAATCGGTTATTGCTTTAAGGTAGCAATCCACAGTTTTTAGAGCATTTTTCAGTTAATTTAGCTAGATCCGCCAAAATTGATAATAGCTCTGTCCAATCTGGTGAACAATCCGATTTCTCCCATAAAATCATTAAATCAAATGTCTAACAACAAAATAACATCATTTAAATCGCCTAGCACTGACTATCACCCTACCTGTATTGGGGATATTTTCCCCTACCCCCTCTTTCAGACCAGCGAATTTTCGTAAAATATGCCTAAAGTCTGGGCCCCCATGCATGTTCTGTGCAAAAGGACGTCCCATAAATCGCATGCAAATACTTAGAGAATCTACCCAGGATCATAATGAGCATTGCACAAATATGTGCCATCCAGCTACTTTTTTCGCTATTTGTGAACAAAGATAACCCCTGCAAAGTCGACAGCGAAGAGCGTCACCGGCTATGACTGGCGAGCGATCCGGGATCCTTGTATAATCCCGGTTTTTACCAGTCTAAAAATAGAAAGTAGGTATTTTTCACATGTTTGAGGCATAATTGATCCGATTTGGGGAAAGATGTCGGCAAATTATTGAAAGAGGATAATTTACAGCCCAATTTCATGCCCTACCCCTTAATATTGAAATTTTTGGCCCACCTCAAAAGTACGAAACTGTGAATGGAACCTTAAAGCAAAACTTTTTGCACTAGTTTCTGGCAATTTTCGTCTTAAACTATTCTTTAACACAATTCTAAATAAATTCAGGCAAAGAAAGTGGATTTGCATTTAAACTGGCCTTTCAGGAGGAGTCAGAACGAGTCATATGGTTTCGAGGCATTTTTAGGTCAGTTTTTGAGGAATAGAGCCCCAACTAACCGCATCCAGCTTTACTCACTCTGTGGTTGTGCGAGTGACCAACAGATCACGAAACAGTTATGTCCATACATTGGGCCACCTGATCAAAGGCAACTGCGACCTTGAAATGGAAATTTAAAAAAATCGGTTATTGCTTTAAGGTAGCAATCCACAGTTTTTAGAGCATTTTTCAGTTAATTTAGCTAGATCCGCCAAAATTGATAATAGCTCTGTCCAATCTGGTGAACAATCCGATTTCTCCCATAAAATCATTAAATCAAATGTCTAACAACAAAATAACATCATTTAAATCGCCTAGCACTGACTATCACCCTACCTGTATTGGGGATATTTTCCCCTACCCCCTCTTTCAGACCAGCGAATTTTCGTAAAATATGCCTAAAGTCTGGGCCCCCATGCATGTTCTGTGCAAAAGGACGTCCCATAAATCGCATGCAAATACTTAGAGAATCTACCCAGGATCATAATGAGCATTGCACAAATATGTGCCATCCAGCTACTTTTTTCGCTATTTGTGAACAAAGATAACCCCTGCAAAGTCGACAGCGAAGAGCGTCACCGGCTATGACTGGCGAGCGATCCGGGATCCTTGTATAATCCCGGTTTTTACCAGTCTAAAAATAGAAAGTAGGTATTTTTCACATGTATGAGGCATAATTGATCCGATTTGGGGAAAGATGTCGGCAAATTATTGAAAGAGGATAATTTACAGCCCAATTTCATGCCCTACCCCTTAATATTGAAATTTTTGGCCCACCTCAAAAGTACGAAACTGTGAATGGAACCTTAAAGCAAAACTTTTTGCACTAGTTTCTGGCAATTTTCGTCTTAAACTATTCTTTAACACAATTCTAAATAAATTCAGGCAAAGAAAGTGGATTTGCATTTAAACTGGCCTTTCAGGAGGAGTCAGAACGAGTCATATGGTTTCGAGGCATTTTTAGGTCAGTTTTTGAGGAATAGAGCCCCAACTAACCGCATCCAGCTTTACTCACTCTGTGGTTGTGCGAGTGACCAACAGATCACGAAACAGTTATGTCCATACATTGGGCCACCTGATCAAAGGCAACTGCGACCTTGAAATGGAAATTTAAAAAAATCGGTTATTGCTTTAAGGTAGCAATCCACAGTTTTTAGAGCATTTTTCAGTTAATTTAGCTAGATCCGCCAAAATTGATAATAGCTCTGTCCAATCTGGTGAACAATCCGATTTCTCCCATAAAATCATTAAATCAAATGTCTAACAACAAAATAACATCATTTAAATCGCCTAGCACTGACTATCACCCTACCTGTATTGGGGATATTTTCCCCTACCCCCTCTTTCAGACCAGCGAATTTTCGTAAAATATGCCTAAAGTCTGGGCCCCCATGCATGTTCTGTGCAAAAGGACGTCCCATAAATCGCATGCAAATACTTAGAGAATCTACCCAGGATCATAATGAGCATTGCACAAATATGTGCCATCCAGCTACTTTTTTCGCTATTTGTGAACAAAGATAACCCCTGCAAAGTCGACAGCGAAGAGCGTCACCGGCTATGACTGGCGAGCGATCCGGGATCCTTGTATAATCCCGGTTTTTACCAGTCTAAAAATAGAAAGTAGGTATTTTTCACATGTTTGAGGCATAATTGATCCGATTTGGGGAAAGATGTCGGCAAATTATTGAAAGAGGATAATTTACAGCCCAATTTCATGCCCTACCCCTTAATATTGAAATTTTTGGCCCACCTCAAAAGTACGAAACTGTGAATGGAACCTTAAAGCAAAACTTTTTGCACTAGTTTCTGGCAATTTTCGTCTTAAACTATTCTTTAACACAATTCTAAATAAATTCAGGCAAAGAAAGTGGATTTGCATTTAAACTGGCCTTTCAGGAGGAGTCAGAACGAGTCATATGGTTTCGAGGCATTTTTAGGTCAGTTTTTGAGGAATAGAGCCCCAACTAACCGCATCCAGCTTTACTCACTCTGTGGTTGTGCGAGTGACCAACAGATCACGAAACAGTTATGTCCATACATTGGGCCACCTGATCAAAGGCAACTGCGACCTTGAAATGGAAATTTAAAAAAATCGGTTATTGCTTTAAGGTAGCAATCCACAGTTTTTAGAGCATTTTTCAGTTAATTTAGCTAGATCCGCCAAAATTGATAATAGCTCTGTCCAATCTGGTGAACAATCCGATTTCTCCCATAAAATCATTAAATCAAATGTCTAACAACAAAATAACATCATTTAAATCGCCTAGCACTGACTATCACCCTACCTGTATTGGGGATATTTTCCCCTACCCCCTCTTTCAGACCAGCGAATTTTCGTAAAATATGCCTAAAGTCTGGGCCCCCATGCATGTTCTGTGCAAAAGGACGTCCCATAAATCGCATGCAAATACTTAGAGAATCTACCCAGGATCATAATGAGCATTGCACAAATATGTGCCATCCAGCTACTTTTTTCGCTATTTGTGAACAAAGATAACCCCTGCAAAGTCGACAGCGAAGAGCGTCACCGGCTATGACTGGCGAGCGATCCGGGATCCTTGTATAATCCCGGTTTTTACCAGTCTAAAAATAGAAAGTAGGTATTTTTCACATGTTTGAGGCATAATTGATCCGATTTGGGGAAAGATGTCGGCAAATTATTGAAAGAGGATAATTTACAGCCCAATTTCATGCCCTACCCCTTAATATTGAAATTTTTGGCCCACCTCAAAAGTACGAAACTGTGAATGGAACCTTAAAGCAAAACTTTTTGCACTAGTTTCTGGCAATTTTCGTCTTAAACTATTCTTTAACACAATTCTAAATAAATTCAGGCAAAGAAAGTGGATTTGCATTTAAACTGGCCTTTCAGGAGGAGTCAGAACGAGTCATATGGTTTCGAGGCATTTTTAGGTCAGTTTTTGAGGAATAGAGCCCCAACTAACCGCATCCAGCTTTACTCACTCTGTGGTTGTGCGAGTGACCAACAGATCACGAAACAGTTATGTCCATACATTGGGCCACCTGATCAAAGGCAACTGCGACCTTGAAATGGAAATTTAAAAAAATCGGTTATTGCTTTAAGGTAGCAATCCACAGTTTTTAGAGCATTTTTCAGTTAATTTAGCTAGATCCGCCAAAATTGATAATAGCTCTGTCCAATCTGGTGAACAATCCGATTTCTCCCATAAAATCATTAAATCAAATGTCTAACAACAAAATAACATCATTTAAATCGCCTAGCACTGACTATCACCCTACCTGTATTGGGGATATTTTCCCCTACCCCCTCTTTCAGACCAGCGAATTTTCGTAAAATATGCCTAAAGTCTGGGCCCCCATGCATGTTCTGTGCAAAAGGACGTCCCATAAATCGCATGCAAATACTTAGAGAATCTACCCAGGATCATAATGAGCATTGCACAAATATGTGCCATCCAGCTACTTTTTTCGCTATTTGTGAACAAAGATAACCCCTGCAAAGTCGACAGCGAAGAGCGTCACCGGCTATGACTGGCGAGCGATCCGGGATCCTTGTATAATCCCGGTTTTTACCAGTCTAAAAATAGAAAGTAGGTATTTTTCACATGTTTGAGGCATAATTGATCCGATTTGGGGAAAGATGTCGGCAAATTATTGAAAGAGGATAATTTACAGCCCAATTTCATGCCCTACCCCTTAATATTGAAATTTTTGGCCCACCTCAAAAGTACGAAACTGTGAATGGAACCTTAAAGCAAAACTTTTTGCACTAGTTTCTGGCAATTTTCGTCTTAAACTATTCTTTAACACAATTCTAAATAAATTCAGGCAAAGAAAGTGGATTTGCATTTAAACTGGCCTTTCAGGAGGAGTCAGAACGAGTCATATGGTTTCGAGGCATTTTTAGGTCAGTTTTTGAGGAATAGAGCCCCAACTAACCGCATCCAGCTTTACTCACTCTGTGGTTGTGCGAGTGACCAACAGATCACGAAACAGTTATGTCCATACATTGGGCCACCTGATCAAAGGCAACTGCGACCTTGAAATGGAAATTTAAAAAAATCGGTTATTGCTTTAAGGTAGCAATCCACAGTTTTTAGAGCATTTTTCAGTTAATTTAGCTAGATCCGCCAAAATTGATAATAGCTCTGTCCAATCTGGTGAACAATCCGATTTCTCCCATAAAATCATTAAATCAAATGTCTAACAACAAAATAACATCATTTAAATCGCCTAGCACTGACTATCACCCTACCTGTATTGGGGATATTTTCCCCTACCCCCTCTTTCAGACCAGCGAATTTTCGTAAAATATGCCTAAAGTCTGGGCCCCCATGCATGTTCTGTGCAAAAGGACGTCCCATAAATCGCATGCAAATACTTAGAGAATCTACCCAGGATCATAATGAGCATTGCACAAATATGTGCCATCCAGCTACTTTTTTCGCTATTTGTGAACAAAGATAACCCCTGCAAAGTCGACAGCGAAGAGCGTCACCGGCTATGACTGGCGAGCGATCCGGGATCCTTGTATAATCCCGGTTTTTACCAGTCTAAAAATAGAAAGTAGGTATTTTTCACATGTTTGAGGCATAATTGATCCGATTTGGGGAAAGATGTCGGCAAATTATTGAAAGAGGATAATTTACAGCCCAATTTCATGCCCTACCCCTTAATATTGAAATTTTTGGCCCACCTCAAAAGTACGAAACTGTGAATGGAACCTTAAAGCAAAACTTTTTGCACTAGTTTCTGGCAATTTTCGTCTTAAACTATTCTTTAACACAATTCTAAATAAATTCAGGCAAAGAAAGTGGATTTGCATTTAAACTGGCCTTTCAGGAGGAGTCAGAACGAGTCATATGGTTTCGAGGCATTTTTAGGTCAGTTTTTGAGGAATAGAGCCCCAACTAACCGCATCCAGCTTTACTCACTCTGTGGTTGTGCGAGTGACCAACAGATCACGAAACAGTTATGTCCATACATTGGGCCACCTGATCAAAGGCAACTGCGACCTTGAAATGGAAATTTAAAAAAATCGGTTATTGCTTTAAGGTAGCAATCCACAGTTTTTAGAGCATTTTTCAGTTAATTTAGCTAGATCCGCCAAAATTGATAATAGCTCTGTCCAATCTGGTGAACAATCCGATTTCTCCCATAAAATCATTAAATCAAATGTCTAACAACAAAATAACATCATTTAAATCGCCTAGCACTGACTATCACCCTACCTGTATTGGGGATATTTTCCCCTACCCCCTCTTTCAGACCAGCGAATTTTCGTAAAATATGCCTAAAGTCTGGGCCCCCATGCATGTTCTGTGCAAAAGGACGTCCCATAAATCGCATGCAAATACTTAGAGAATCTACCCAGGATCATAATGAGCATTGCACAAATATGTGCCATCCAGCTACTTTTTTCGCTATTTGTGAACAAAGATAACCCCTGCAAAGTCGACAGCGAAGAGCGTCACCGGCTATGACTGGCGAGCGATCCGGGATCCTTGTATAATCCCGGTTTTTACCAGTCTAAAAATAGAAAGTAGGTATTTTTCACATGTTTGAGGCATAATTGATCCGATTTGGGGAAAGATGTCGGCAAATTATTGAAAGAGGATAATTTACAGCCCAATTTCATGCCCTACCCCTTAATATTGAAATTTTTGGCCCACCTCAAAAGTACGAAACTGTGAATGGAACCTTAAAGCAAAACTTTTTGCACTAGTTTCTGGCAATTTTCGTCTTAAACTATTCTTTAACACAATTCTAAATAAATTCAGGCAAAGAAAGTGGATTTGCATTTAAACTGGCCTTTCAGGAGGAGTCAGAACGAGTCATATGGTTTCGAGGCATTTTTAGGTCAGTTTTTGAGGAATAGAGCCCCAACTAACCGCATCCAGCTTTACTCACTCTGTGGTTGTGCGAGTGACCAACAGATCACGAAACAGTTATGTCCATACATTGGGCCACCTGATCAAAGGCAACTGCGACCTTGAAATGGAAATTTAAAAAAATCGGTTATTGCTTTAAGGTAGCAATCCACAGTTTTTAGAGCATTTTTCAGTTAATTTAGCTAGATCCGCCAAAATTGATAATAGCTCTGTCCAATCTGGTGAACAATCCGATTTCTCCCATAAAATCATTAAATCAAATGTCTAACAACAAAATAACATCATTTAAATCGCCTAGCACTGACTATCACCCTACCTGTATTGGGGATATTTTCCCCTACCCCCTCTTTCAGACCAGCGAATTTTCGTAAAATATGCCTAAAGTCTGGGCCCCCATGCATGTTCTGTGCAAAAGGACGTCCCATAAATCGCATGCAAATACTTAGAGAATCTACCCAGGATCATAATGAGCATTGCACAAATATGTGCCATCCAGCTACTTTTTTCGCTATTTGTGAACAAAGATAACCCCTGCAAAGTCGACAGCGAAGAGCGTCACCGGCTATGACTGGCGAGCGATCCGGGATCCTTGTATAATCCCGGTTTTTACCAGTCTAAAAATAGAAAGTAGGTATTTTTCACATGTTTGAGGCATAATTGATCCGATTTGGGGAAAGATGTCGGCAAATTATTGAAAGAGGATAATTTACAGCCCAATTTCATGCCCTACCCCTTAATATTGAAATTTTTGGCCCACCTCAAAAGTACGAAACTGTGAATGGAACCTTAAAGCAAAACTTTTTGCACTAGTTTCTGGCAATTTTCGTCTTAAACTATTCTTTAACACAATTCTAAATAAATTCAGGCAAAGAAAGTGGATTTGCATTTAAACTGGCCTTTCAGGAGGAGTCAGAACGAGTCATATGGTTTCGAGGCATTTTTAGGTCAGTTTTTGAGGAATAGAGCCCCAACTAACCGCATCCAGCTTTACTCACTCTGTGGTTGTGCGAGTGACCAACAGATCACGAAACAGTTATGTCCATACATTGGGCCACCTGATCAAAGGCAACTGCGACCTTGAAATGGAAATTTAAAAAAATCGGTTATTGCTTTAAGGTAGCAATCCACAGTTTTTAGAGCATTTTTCAGTTAATTTAGCTAGATCCGCCAAAATTGATAATAGCTCTGTCCAATCTGGTGAACAATCCGATTTCTCCCATAAAATCATTAAATCAAATGTCTAACAACAAAATAACATCATTTAAATCGCCTAGCACTGACTATCACCCTACCTGTATTGGGGATATTTTCCCCTACCCCCTCTTTCAGACCAGCGAATTTTCGTAAAATATGCCTAAAGTCTGGGCCCCCATGCATGTTCTGTGCAAAAGGACGTCCCATAAATCGCATGCAAATACTTAGAGAATCTACCCAGGATCATAATGAGCATTGCACAAATATGTGCCATCCAGCTACTTTTTTCGCTATTTGTGAACAAAGATAACCCCTGCAAAGTCGACAGCGAAGAGCGTCACCGGCTATGACTGGCGAGCGATCCGGGATCCTTGTATAATCCCGGTTTTTACCAGTCTAAAAATAGAAAGTAGGTATTTTTCACATGTTTGAGGCATAATTGATCCGATTTGGGGAAAGATGTCGGCAAATTATTGAAAGAGGATAATTTACAGCCCAATTTCATGCCCTACCCCTTAATATTGAAATTTTTGGCCCACCTCAAAAGTACGAAACTGTGAATGGAACCTTAAAGCAAAACTTTTTGCACTAGTTTCTGGCAATTTTCGTCTTAAACTATTCTTTAACACAATTCTAAATAAATTCAGGCAAAGAAAGTGGATTTGCATTTAAACTGGCCTTTCAGGAGGAGTCAGAACGAGTCATATGGTTTCGAGGCATTTTTAGGTCAGTTTTTGAGGAATAGAGCCCCAACTAACCGCATCCAGCTTTACTCACTCTGTGGTTGTGCGAGTGACCAACAGATCACGAAACAGTTATGTCCATACATTGGGCCACCTGATCAAAGGCAACTGCGACCTTGAAATGGAAATTTAAAAAAATCGGTTATTGCTTTAAGGTAGCAATCCACAGTTTTTAGAGCATTTTTCAGTTAATTTAGCTAGATCCGCCAAAATTGATAATAGCTCTGTCCAATCTGGTGAACAATCCGATTTCTCCCATAAAATCATTAAATCAAATGTCTAACAACAAAATAACATCATTTAAATCGCCTAGCACTGACTATCACCCTACCTGTATTGGGGATATTTTCCCCTACCCCCTCTTTCAGACCAGCGAATTTTCGTAAAATATGCCTAAAGTCTGGGCCCCCATGCATGTTCTGTGCAAAAGGACGTCCCATAAATCGCATGCAAATACTTAGAGAATCTACCCAGGATCATAATGAGCATTGCACAAATATGTGCCATCCAGCTACTTTTTTCGCTATTTGTGAACAAAGATAACCCCTGCAAAGTCGACAGCGAAGAGCGTCACCGGCTATGACTGGCGAGCGATCCGGGATCCTTGTATAATCCCGGTTTTTACCAGTCTAAAAATAGAAAGTAGGTATTTTTCACATGTTTGAGGCATAATTGATCCGATTTGGGGAAAGATGTCGGCAAATTATTGAAAGAGGATAATTTACAGCCCAATTTCATGCCCTACCCCTTAATATTGAAATTTTTGGCCCACCTCAAAAGTACGAAACTGTGAATGGAACCTTAAAGCAAAACTTTTTGCACTAGTTTCTGGCAATTTTCGTCTTAAACTATTCTTTAACACAATTCTAAATAAATTCAGGCAAAGAAAGTGGATTTGCATTTAAACTGGCCTTTCAGGAGGAGTCAGAACGAGTCATATGGTTTCGAGGCATTTTTAGGTCAGTTTTTGAGGAATAGAGCCCCAACTAACCGCATCCAGCTTTACTCACTCTGTGGTTGTGCGAGTGACCAACAGATCACGAAACAGTTATGTCCATACATTGGGCCACCTGATCAAAGGCAACTGCGACCTTGAAATGGAAATTTAAAAAAATCGGTTATTGCTTTAAGGTAGCAATCCACAGTTTTTAGAGCATTTTTCAGTTAATTTAGCTAGATCCGCCAAAATTGATAATAGCTCTGTCCAATCTGGTGAACAATCCGATTTCTCCCATAAAATCATTAAATCAAATGTCTAACAACAAAATAACATCATTTAAATCGCCTAGCACTGACTATCACCCTACCTGTATTGGGGATATTTTCCCCTACCCCCTCTTTCAGACCAGCGAATTT